>PVKE010026161.1:0-22512 GCA_004027555.1 Craseonycteris thonglongyai
CTTCTTCTCTCCCAATTTTAATACCTTTTATTCCTTTCTCTTGTCTGATTGCTCTGGCTAGAACTTCCAGAACTATGTTGAACAGCAGTGGTGACAGGGGGCATCCCTGTCTTGTTCCTGATTTTAGGAAAATAGGCTTCAGCTTTTCCCCATTCACTATAGCATTTGCTGAGGGTTTGTCATATATGGCCTTTATTATGTTGAGGTACTTTCCTTCAATTCCCATTTTATTCAGTGTTTTTATCATAAATGGGTGTTGTATCATGTGGAATGCTTATTCTGCATCAATTGAGATAATCATATGGTTTTTATCCTTTGTTTGGTTTATGTGCTGGATTACATTGATTGATTTGCATATGTTAAATCGTCCTTGTGCCCCTGGGATGAATCCCACTTGGTCATGGTGAATAATCTTTTTAATGCATTGTTGTATTCTGTTAGCTAAAATTTTATTTAAGATGTTGGCATCAGTGTTCATCAGTGAGATTGGCCTATAGTTTTCCTTTTTTGGTATTGTGTTTCCCAGGTTTTGGTATTAGGGTGATATTAGCTTCATAGAAAGAGTTGGGTAGTACTGCCTCCTCTTGAATTTTCTGGAGTAGTTTGAGGAGGATGGGCATTAGTTCTTCCTTTAATGACTGGTAGAACTCATTGGTAAAGCCATCTGGTCCAGGCCTTTTGCTTTGGGGAGGTTTTGGATAATTGTTTCAAGTTCTGTACTGTTGATTGGTCTATTGAGGTTATCCAAATCTTCTTGGTTCAGTTTAGGTAAACTATATGTTTCTAGAAATGTGTCCATTTCCTCTAGGTTGTCAAATTTGTTGGCATAGTGTCTTTCATAATAGTCTCTTATGATTGTTTGTATTTCTGCAGCATCAGTTGTAATCTCTCCCCTTCCATCCCATATTCTGGAAATATGAGATTTTTCATTGTCCTTTGGTGAGCCTAGCCAGTGGTTTGTCGATTTTATTGAGTTTTTCAAAGAACCAGCTCTTTCTGGCATTAATGTTATCTATTGTTTTTCTATTCTGAATTTCATTAAGTTCTGCTTTGATTTTTATTAATTCTTTTCTTCTGCTGGCTTTGGGGGACCTCTGTTCTTCTTTTTCTAGCTCTATAAGATGAGATGTGAGGGTGTTTACTTGTAGTTTTTCTTGTTTCTTGAGATAGGCCTGTAATAATATAAATTTTCCTCTTAATACTGCTTTCACTGTGTCCCAGAAATTTTGGTGCATCGTGTTTTCATTGTCATTTGTTTCCACAATATTTTTTTTTATATCTTTTTATATTTATAGAGAGTAATTATTTCATCTTCAGTGCATATTTATTTCTATTTTACTTTTGACAGATAGAGAGAGAGACAGAGACAGAGACAGCCAGAGAACCGAACTGTGGGAACTCCCCAGTTCAGCACGTGGGTCCTGCCCGGGCCGGAGCCGGGATTCGATCCTCGGTCCTCGTGGCCTCAAAGCGAGCGCTCAACCCGCTGAGCCGTCCCGGCTTTCCCCTCCACAATATTTTTAATCTCTTGTTTTATTTCCTCCTTGACCCATTCACTTTTTAATAGCATGTTGTTCAATCTCCACATATATGTGGTTCTCTCTGAACTTGATCTTTTGCCAATGATCTCTAGTTTCAATGATTTGTGGTCTGAGAATACACTTGGTACGATTTGAATGCCTTTAAATTTGGTGAGGTTGGATTTAAGTCCCAGGATATGGTCTATCCTTGAAAATGTTCCATGTGCTAGAGTAAAATGTATAGCCCTTTGTTTTAGGATGGAATGATCTGTAATTGTCAATTATGTCCATTTCCTGCAATGTATCATTTTAAAGCTGCGATTTTCTTATTTATTTTCTGCTTGGATGATCTGTCCTATGTTGTCGGGGGGGGGGGGGGGAGTGTTTAGATCCCCTACTATAATTGTATTTTTGTCAAATTCTCCTTTTAGATCTGTTAGTAGTTGCTTTATAAATTTTGGTGCTTCCTGATTGGGGGCATATATATTGATGAGTGTCATGTTTTCTTGGTGTATTGTCCCTTTTTGTAAAGATGTAATGTCCATCTTTATGTCTCATTATTTTTTTTTATCCTGATGTCTTTTTCATCAGAAATCAGTGTGGCCACTCCAGCTTTTCTCTGACTGCCATTTGCCTGGAGTATTGTTTTCCATCCTTTTACCCTGAGTCTATGTTTGTTCCTGTGGCTGAGGTGTGTCTCTTGTAGGCAACATATGGTTGGATTTTGTTTTTTAATCCCGTCTGCTACCCGGTGCCTTTTTATTGGTGAATTCAGTCGATTTACATTCAGGGTGATGATTGATGTATGAGGATATCCTGTATCCATTTCTTCTTTCCTTTTTCTTTTTGTTGTCCCAACTTTTCTCCATTTATGTTGATTTCTTGATTCAGGTCGAAAGCCTCCTTCAGTATTTCTAGGAGTGTCAGTTTTGAGCTGGAGAATTCCCTCAGCTTCTGTATATCTGAAAAGGCCTTAATTCTTCCTTCATATCTAAAGGTTAATTTTGCTGGATAGTTCATTCTTGGCTAGAAATTTCTCTCTTTTAATATTTTGAAGATTGGGCTCCACTCCTTCCTGGCTTGCACAGGTCTGCTGATAATTCTGGTGACAGCCTGATAGTTTTTTCTTTGAAAGTTATATTTTGTTTTTTCCTGGCAGCCTTGCGGATTCTTTCTTTGTCTTTGGTTTTTGTAATTTACAGAACAATGTGCCTTGGAGAAGATCTGCTATGGTCTAGATAGTTAGGGCTCCTTGTTTCCTCTTGGATTTGGGGCTGTGATTCTTTCCATAGGTTAGAAAATTTTTTATCCACTATTTGTTTTAGTAGACTCTGAGAAGATTTCATCTCGCTTCCTTCTGGTACCCCTATTATTCTAATATTATTCTTTCTGATGGAGTTCGAGAGTTCTTGTGGTCTCTTTCATTTCTCTTGATTCTCCTTTCCCTTTCTTCTTCCCTCTGTGACATTTCCATGTTTCTATCTTTGATTTAACTCATCCTTTCCTCTAGTTGGTCAGCCCTGTTTCCTATGCTGGTCAGTTCTTTTTTCAGCTCTCCAAAGGTGACTTTCATTTCAAGGAGTTCCTTTTAGTTCTGCTCTAGCTTCTCAATTTTATTGGTAAAGTACTCATTTTGCTCAGAAAATTTCTTGTTGAGGTCATTTAACTGTGTCTGGGTACTTTGCCAGCGTTTACTGCAATCTCTGAGTGTCTTGAGTATTGCAGCCCTGAATTCTGTTTTACTTAGATTTGAATTGAAGTGTGCAAGCCCCTTTTCTAAAGAATGCCCCTGCTCTTCTGGAGGGGCTTTGGATTCTGAGATGTGCATTGTGTTTGATGTGGTTCTTTTTGCTTTACGCATGAGTATGTTTTCAGACTTCTCTTTATTTTTTTCTTCTTAGCTCAGTTGTGGAAGGAGGAGATTTTTGGGAGAGGGTTGGGGGAAACAGACAGCTTCTGTGTTCTGGGGCTCTTCAGGTTGCTGTCTGTCTTAGTTGTTAGAAGGCAGGGTAGTGAGGGTGTGGCTGGGGGTGGGTTCATGTGAGTAGGAGCTAGGGCTAGCCTGAGACACAATAGCAGATTCCTCTTTCAGCAGAGGGGCTAGTGGTTCAGTGCAGGCAGGGCGAGCAGGTTCAGGCTTTCTACCCTCTAATCTGCTTTTGATTTAATCGAGTCTGTGAGCCAGCGGGGCTTTGCAGTGGCTCAGGCTGCAGTTTGGCCAGCAGCCGCTCTAGGCCCACAGCTCTGCAGGGTCTCAAAGACCTCCAGATTCACTCTAAGCATGTCTAATACAGCACACTTGTCCACTCGAGCCGCTGCCCTCACTCCGAGAGCCCTGTCCTCAAAAGGTGCTCCCTCACTGTCAACTCTAGGAGCTCAGCTGTATCTTCTCTGTGAATCAGGGGTGCTGAGCTATTGTGGGCTGATGCCCTGCTCTCTCCTTGCCTGCCCGGGAAGTGCAGCTGCCCTGCTCCACAGTCCCTGTTTCACCTCAGGCTCCATGATCTGATTAGGGCACCATGTGCTGCTTCTTGAGTTCGGATGTTAAATTGTCCACAGTCTTGTGGGGCTTCCACTCTCCTTAGGTCTCAGCTTCCAGCCTGCCCTCAATCTAGCTCCATTTTGACTGTAGTCCCCCGATCCTCCTTAGTTTTTGCCAGCCCTGGGTTGCGCTCTGCATCCCTGTCCCCAAACTTTTCCTTCCCCTTCGCTCTCCTGCTCTCCCCTTTGTCCTCTAACCTTTGGGTGTTTGTCTGCATTGTGTGGTTCTCTCAGTTGAGGGTGCTTCTCAGGGTTTCCCCTGTGGATTCCCCTTTGTTCATAAGAACCCTGATGCCCTTCACAGGTGGGTATCAGGGTTCTCCTCTCATGCCTCCATCTTTTCTCCTCCAAGTCCTTTTCTTCTAAAACCAGAAACAAAACAGAGATGTCGCCTGTCACCATTGTTATTCAACATAATGCTGAAAGTGCTAGACAGAGCCATCAGGCAAGACAAAGTAATAAAAGGCATACAAATTGCAAGTGAAGAAGTTAAACTGTCACTTTTTGCAGACTACATGATTCTTTCTATAGAAAACCCTAAAGACTCCATCAGAAAACTATTCAAAATGATAAATGAATACAGTATAGTTACAGGATACAATATTAATATACAAAAATCCTCACCATTTTTATATACAAACAACAAAACTTCAGAAAATGAAATGAGAAAAATGATACTTTTGGTGATCAAAACAAAAAGGATAAAATACTTAGGAATAAACTTAACAAAGAACATGAAGGACTTATACATGGGAAACTATAAGACATTATTAAAAGAAATGGAAGAAATACAAAGAAATAAAAAAATATTCCATGTTCATGGATCGAAAAAATCAACATAGTTAAAATGGCCATATTACCCAAAGCAATATTCAGATTTAATGCAATTCCCATCAAAATCCCACAGATATTTTTTCAAGAAATAAAATTTTTAATCATCAGATTCATACAGAACCACAAAAAACCTTGAATAGCTAAAGCAATCCTCTGTAAAAAGAATAAGGCTGGATGCATCACGTTCCCTAACTTCATTCTACACTACAAAGCATCTATAATAAAACATCTTGGTATTGGCAAAAAGAAATAAGACATATGGACCAATGGAACAGAATTAAAAAACCCAGAAAAAATGTACAGATACATGAATAGATAATTTTTTGACAAAGAAGCAAAAAATATACAATGGAGAAAGGAAGGCCTCTTCTGTAAATGTTACTGGGAACATTGGAAAACCACATGCAAAAGAATGAATCTGGACTATGAACTGTCACCATATACCAAAATTAACTCAAAGTATATTAAAGGCCTTCATGTAAGACCCAAAACAATAAAGTGCATAAAAGAAAGCATTGGTACTAAACCTATAGACCTTGGGTTCACAGAGCACTTTATGAACTTGACTCCAAAGGCAAGGGAAGTAAAAGCAAAAATAAATGAATGGGACTATATCAAACTAAAAAGTCTCTAGACAGCAAAGAACACTGTCAACAAAGTAAAAGGAAAACCAACTGAATGGGAGAAAATATTTACAAACAATGCCTCTGATAAGGGGCTAATATCTAGAATATATAGAGAACACATACAACTCAACAACAACAACACACACACAAAATCCAATTAAAAAAGGGGCAGAAGACCTAAACAGATATTTCTCCCAGGAAAAAATACAAACCACCAACAGGTATATAAAAAAAATGCTCAATATCACTAGCAATTAGGGAGATGCAAATTAAACCCACAATGACATACCACCTCACACCTGTTAGAATGGCTATAATCAACAAGACAAGAAATAACAAGTGCTGGATTGGCTGTGGACACAAAAGGAACCCTCGTACACTGCTGGTGGCAATGGAAATTGGTACAACCACTATAGAAAGCAATATGGAGACTCCTCAAAAAGTTAGGAATTGAATTGCCATATGACCCAGCAATCTCTCTCCTCGGTATCTACCCAACAAACCTGAAAACCTTAATCCACAAAGATATATGTACCCCAATGTTCATCACAGCTCTGTTCACAGTGGCCAAGTCATGGAAACAACCAAAGTGTCCTCTGATAGATGACTGGATAAAGAAATTGTCGTACATTTACACAATGGAATACTACTCAGCAATAAGAAAAGATGAAATACAGGCATTGGTGACAACATGGACAGACCTTGAAAACATCTTATTAAGTGAAATAAGTCAGACTGAAAGAATCAAGAATCATATGACCTCATTTATAGGTGGAATATAAAACTGCAAGTAACAAAGAAACAAAAACTCATGGACACAGTCAATAATTTAGTGGTTACCTAAGGGTAAGTGGGGAGGTGGGTGGGAGAGCTGAGGGGGGAGTAGGAATGGGGACATCAAATATACGGTGATGAAGGGTGAGCTGATTCTGGGTGGTGAGCTCATAATGCAATGCATAAACAATGTAATGTAGAATTGTACACTTGGAAACTATGTAATTGTTACCAACCAAGTCATCCCAATAAATTTAACAATCAAAAAAAAAGAGAGAGAGAGAGAACACTTCTTGTCTGCTTTGATAATTGGGGCATGATTGCCAGCCCATTTCCATGGAGTTTGGGAAGTAGGAACTGGAATGAGTGGCTAAGGGAGAGATTGGAAGGGGAATGTTGTGTGTGAGGTTTTTTTGTCCAAAGTTCAACTGCAAAAATGAGACCACTTTCACTACAGGCTTTTGAGTAAGAGTATTTTTGTTTTCTCCCATTTTTTGTTGTTGATGGTATTTTAAGCTTGTGCATCTTCAAAATCTGTGAAGGATTCAAAGGAGGAAATATTGAGAATTCCAGAAAGCAGGGAGTTAAATACAGGAAGAAACAAAGTGTCTATGAATAAGATGTTGAAGCATCAAGATCTGATATGGAGGAATTATCCTGGATAATAGGTAGCACCAGTGCTTCAGAACCCTGAGATTTGGGAGAACAGCAGAGGAAAGGCTTTGTGGGTTTGAGGACAAGATGCTGAAAGACCCTCATCTAACATAAAGGAGAAGGTGCAGGCAGGTACTGAGATGAAGGAGCTAGGGGAGGGACTGGAGAAGAATGGTAATGGGTAGAATGGTCATTCTGAGAGAAAGAAGAATCTGCCAGACAGAGGCCTGTGTGCACAGGGTGTAAAGACCACACACTGATCTTTGAAGCAATAGTATAACTCTCCTATCTCTTTGACCATCCTTTAGCTGCTGGTGAGCAAGAAGGAGAAAGCAGATGGCTCCACTGTTTCACAGCTGGGCATTGGCAGAAGGTCAAGGGGGAGAGGAGCAGACAGGACTGGAGTGACCTTGAAAAGACATTTATGAGAAGAGAAGCATATTGCAATGTGTTGTAATAGGAATTGGCAAGATTTTTACATTACCAGGCATCTAAATGTTCGGTTTTGAATAATTTTGAAATACCCCTCCTTAAAGTTTTATTCAAAGGTTTCCTAATTTGTACTCCCATCTCTCTTTCAACACACAGTAGATAAATTCTAAGTAGACAAACTTCCAAAGTTGCCTCATTAGATAGAGGGAAATTAAGCTGTGGGTTCATCTAAGATGCATGAAGAAAAATGTGAACTTCCACAAGCACAGGAGCTCATGGCCCTGTGTCCCAGGTATGCAGGGAGCACTAATGCTATCCTCCTCCTCCAAGATTAGTAAACAGTCTTTTGGGGCTGTGTTCTTGGAAACATCTGCTCCACATTCTTCTCGTTGCAGCATTATTTGTTCCTTTATTTGTAAAATAGGGCCCAGGAACTTGAGGGACTCAATGCCTCTAAAATTCTAGCCTTTCATTACCCTTTCCTCTTCCTGAATGGCCAGTCTACAGTCATTTCTTCTACATCTGCCTAAGACCCCTTCCCTCATGCCAAGCAAGAAACATTCAACTTAGTGTGAGCACTATGTAGTGAGTGAGGGAGACCTACATAAATATTACCTTTCTTTTAGGGAAAAAGAATGAGTGGTCATTACAAGAAAGGGCATACCAGGTCCCAGACTGCTGGATCTGGACCTCCTCTTAGCTTCCAGATGGATGCCAAGCTGACATCAGAGACATGGGCCTGGGACACACAGAAAGCACTAAAATAGAATGGCATCACTTGACCATCTTCCCAGAGTCTTACCCCTCTTCACTACAGTCTTAATAACCACTGGGACCAAAATATTACCTTGGAAAATGTGTTCAAAATAAGCCACTTTCAAAAAATCATGAACTGCAGCAGTATGATGGTTCCTCAAAATATTAAACATAAAATTACTATATGACCCAGCAATTCTAATTCTTCATGTATACCCAGGAGAATTGAAAGCAATGATTACAACAGGTATTTGTACACCCACATTCATAGCAGCACTATTCACAATAACTAAAAGAGTGGAAGCAACCTAAGTGTTAATCGATAAATGAATGGCTACACAAAATGTGATAAATGCATACAATAGAACATTATTCAGCCTTTAAAAAGAAGGGAATTCTAATATATACTACAAGAAAGATGAATTCTGAAGATATATGGTAAGTGAAATAAGCCAGTCACAAAAAGACAAATACTGTTTGATTCCATTTATATGAAGTTTATAGATGTTTAATCCATTTGGGCTCACTGTAACAAAGATATCACAGACTTGGTGCCTTATGAGCAATACAAATTTATTTCTCACAGTTCTGGAGATTGGCAAGTCCAAGATACTGGCAGATTTGGTGTCTTGTGAGAGCCCATTTCCTGGTTCATAGACTGTCATCTTCTTACTGTGTCCTCACACAACTGAAGGGGTGAATCTCTTTTGTAAGGGTCCTAATCCCATTCATGAGGGCTGCATGCTCATGACCTAATCACTTTCCTAAGGACCCACCTCCTAATAACATCACATTGGGAATTAGGTTTCAACACATGAATTTGGGGGGAATTCAAACATTCAGTCTATAGTATTAGAGTATTAAAATTCATAGAGACAGAAAGTAGAATGATGGTTTCCAGGGGCTGAGAGTTGGGGAGAGAAGAATGGAAAGCTATAGTTTAATGGGTAAAAAGTTTCAGTTTTGCAAGATTTGTGAAGTTACAGATGTTACTTGTGTGTGAAGATGAATGGTGGTAATGGACTCAACAACGTGAATATGTAATATCACTGAACTGTTCAATTAAAAATAGTTAAAATGCTTTAGTCCTTGGTCTCTACCTATACTCTGTCACTGTCAGCACATCCTTAGGGATTTCATTCACTCTCACAGTTTAAATACCACTATATACTAATGATTTACAAATGTATATTTCCATGCCTTCAAACTTTCCACCTCAGCTTCATTCTTGCATTTTTAATACTCTATCAGACAGTTCCACTCAAATGTTGGATCTTAAACTGGAAAATCATAAAGCAAATTTCTGATTCCCACCTCCACACAAAAATCAGCTCCCCCTGGATCTTTTTCTCAGTAAAAGCCAAATTCTTTTTGTTGCTTAGCATCAAATCTTATTTATATTTGATGACCCTGCCTCTCCTCTACTCCAAACCAATCAGTCAACAAATCCTGTAGGGCCTGCCTTTATAGTAAATCCAGAATGTCGCCACTTCCTAGCAGGCTCGTCCAAAACACCACAAACCACAACCATTGCTCCCCAAATCATCACATGAGCTCCTCCCTCTTCTCCCTGCTTTTGTCCTTATATTACCACCTCCTCAATCTAGTCACAACACAACAGCCAGAACCATCTTTTTAAATCTTAAGTAAAATCACGTCAGTCCTTTGTTCAAAATCCCTCCATGTGTTTTCTTCTCAAAGTCCTTAAACTGCCCAAATATTTACCATGGCCCTCACTATTTGTGCCCCTTATGGTCTCCTCTACCCAGTACTTATCCTGGCTTTGTGCACACAGGTCTCATGCTTCTATCTCACAGTATTCACTGGCTGTTTCCTTTGTTTGAAATGTGCTCCCCCAAGTCTCCTCCTGACTTGCTCCCTCATCTCTTCAGATCTCTCCCAAACTACGTTTCCAGTAGGCTTTTCTTGACCACTTTAGTTACAATTATCAGTAGCCTCCCTCCATACCACTCCCACTCCCTTTTGTCTACCTTGCCCTGTGTGTTGTCAGAGCACTAATCATTTTTTCATAATTGATATATTTTAACTAATGTATTTGCTTATTTTTATTCTCCCACCCTGTTCTATTACTTACTGAATACAGCTCCGAACAAGCCAGGATTATTTTGTTTTCTTCTCTGCTTAATGCCCACTGTCAAGACCAAGAGGAGGGTCCAATACATATTTGTTTAATAAATGCATGAATAAACCACGTTCACTCTTCCCTTTGTTTTCTTCTTTATATCTTCTTTCCTATAATTTCCATCCCTTTTATTTTCACTCTTATCCATGAGGATCCCTCAAGCTATACTCTTTCTCTGCCTGAGATTTGAGTCCATTTGTCACTCACTGCCTCTAATGAGGTTTGTTTTAATTTGGGCCATAGCAAAAATTTTTTTATTTCTAAGAACACTTTCTGGTTCTCCTATTGCTCCTTTTTAATAATTGCCTATGCTTGTGTTTAATCAAAACAATAGTTCCCAAAGGCCTATTAAGTTTACAGACCAGAATTGTCTAAAGACACTTCTGTTTTCTGCATTAACTATTTGGGTCAGTGTCCTTTGATTACCTGGCTAGAACCTTCTGTATGCACTGTTGGCTCACAGAGCCACCCAGTGGTTCTTTGTAGCCCATTCACATTTGTGAACAGAGACCTTGATTAATCCACTTGGAACCAGTAATCAGACATGGTGCTCCAAGTTATTGCTCCTACTGGAGCTTCCCCACTCTGGCCTCACTGACCACTGGCCTGATGCAGGGGTGAAACAAATAGTCTTTTATCCACCTTTCCATATTCTGTAGTTGGCAATCCCACACACAAGTAACATCTGTAACAGCATTTGACAGCCATTGGATAATTGTCTCATCATGAAGGTAATTATGAAAGTAATTCCATTTCCTCAGCATGACCATTACACAATATTTATAAGTCATCTTGCCAAATATGGTGTGGAAATCAGTTAAAAATGAAAATAATGCTTATTGATCACTGTTTCATCCAAAGTTTTAAGTTTGTCAAGGGACAAAAACCCTGTTCCTGTGAAGTTTAAATACTCATTGGGAGTGTTTCAATTACCTACAGCTGTGGACCAATCCCACACTTGGTGGGTAAAAAGAACAACACTTTATTATATCTCACCTTTCCTTGGCTTAGAAAATTTTGCAGTTTGGCTGGGTGATTTCTGTTTCACATGACATCGCAGAGGTCACTTGTTGGTATTCAGCTGGTAGGTGACTCTTTTGGAAGAACCGAGCTGCTTTCACTCACATGTTTATGAGCTTGAAAGAGGTAGAGAGATGTCTCAGCTGCGACTGTCAGTGAACTCCTACACATGCCTTGTCTAGTATGGTAGTCTCAGAGACAAAAGGACTTCTCCAGTGGCTCCTTGGGACACACAAGATCGGGTGTTCTGGTACATAAGGCAGAAACTGTGTGGCCCTTTATGGCCTACTCTCAGAGTCACATAGCACCACTTCTACTGTACATTACTGTTCATAGTGTCTCACTCAGATTCAAGGGAAAGGAGTATAGACACTACCAATCAATGGGACGTGTCAAAGAATTTGAAGCCATGTTTTAAAGTTTCCACAGAAAACAATGACACTCAAAAAAGGAACCTATGATTTAAAAATCTCTTAAAAAGGAACATTTTTAAAAACAACTTGGCCTATCCATGAATGCTTATAACAGCTTTATTGATAGTCACCAAAAACTGAAAATAATCCAAGAATCCTTCAGTAGTTGAATAGATAAACAAATTGTATTATACCCCAACAATGGAATACTTCTCAGCAATAAAAGACACACATTATTGATACACACAACCACTTGGATGAATCTCAAAGGTATTATTCTGAGTGAAAGAAGCCAGTCTCGAAGGTTACATACTCTGTGATTCCAATATACAGCATCCTCAAAATGACAAAATTATAATGATGAAGAACAGCTCAGTAGGCCGTGGGCTGTGGGTGATTGAGTGGTATAACTAAAGTGAGACAGCACTGGGAGGACAGGGTGATGGAACAGTGTTGTATCCTGATCATGGTAAATGTACACAAGGAAGGGCTGTCCGCAAAAAAAAACACACACAAAAAAAAAAAACACCCATAAGTGCTCCTACTTTTTATATTACATAGCTGGATACATTCTGGACAGCCCTCATACATGTGTTTAAACTCATAGAACAATACATCTCCTCCCCCAAAGAAGTCACACTCACTCAAGGTTTTTTAAAAATAAAATAACTTTGAATCAAGTGGCAATTAACTTATTGTGAACTGAATACTTGAGCTTTGAAGTAATTCTGAATAGAAAACTTATCAGTGGTGTAGGGAATGTGTGCACTAAGAAAGAGGGAGATAACTCATGTCTCATGCTCATCACTCTCTCACCAAGAGCTCACTCGATTCATTCTGGCCTGACTCTGGGCAGTATAGCCACAGTGAGTCCAACCATGTCCAACAGGCATGAAGGAACACAACAGCAACTAAAAAGATCATATTTTGATGTACCAGGA
Organism: Craseonycteris thonglongyai; assembly: GCA_004027555.1. Lineage (NCBI taxonomy): Eukaryota > Metazoa > Chordata > Mammalia > Chiroptera > Craseonycteridae > Craseonycteris > Craseonycteris thonglongyai. The sequence continues at coordinate 12,655 of PVKE010026161.1, forward strand.
AAAATTATTTTGAACCTTACAGTAATTAATACTTTGAGAAAAAAAAAAACAACTCCATTCAATTGTAAAAGAAATATCTAAAATGAAGTCTCAGAAAACTTACGTCAAAGGAGAGACAAATGCAAATCAAAGGAAAACAAAGATATTTAATACCAAACTGTGGAAGAGTGATTCCTGGAAAATCCTCAATTCATTTTACCTCCTTTCTACTCACTACAGTTTGCTTGGATTGCCCCTTTGGATCAGTAGTCTAAAAAATAATACTTATAGTAAATGCAAACTATAAAATAGACAGCTATTTCTGTAAGTCAAAATATAAGCTTAAATAGGATAAGTTAATTTATGTGAAATAAGGTTTACTAAATGTTAAGTTCAGATTGTGGCCTTAGGAGGTACTGGGAGAAGTGAGGGAAGATTTGAATAACACTAAGGGATTTAGAGACCAACAGAAGGGAGACCACAGTGAGCTGGGCAGGGAGAATGTGGTGGGTTAGTAACATGGCAGGAGGCTCACAAACACCTAGGAGGGAACATAGCCTTCCTCTGCCCAACTCAGATTAATGGCCGACTCATACATCACTCCATTCCTCCACTACATTCAAGTAGGAAGATGAAAATCTCATGCCAGCCACCCAAAATGCACTACCCACAGGTTATCTCAGAGGCCACCCATGCTTTGGTAACCTCTTCCTGCAAGCCCCTCCAAAGCACTCATACTACTACTGCATCTGTGAGACAGCTCAGGTTCTGCCTACTCCTTGGCCTTCCATGTCTTCATTTTTATTTGTTTCTTGTTTTGCATGTATGTTGCTGGAAAATAATAAATAAATGAAGAATGAGAAATCTTTTAAAGAAGCCAGGTTGTGTTTTTTGTTCTTGATCTCTTGTTAAAGGTATAATTACAAGTATTCAATGGCTATTTTTAATCTTTACCCAACACACACAATGTAGAATCATAGGGAGAAAAGAAAACATGTCCAAGGCGCAAGGAGAGTCATATTATGATGATGGGAGGCACAATTAAAAAGAACATTTAACCCTCACTATGGTTCCAGGGCCAAATAACATTGTAAACCAACACATAAAATAGAATAAACAGTGTCCTGAAGAGTTTTAATGCATCTATTTTGATATACATTTTTAACAGATCAAGTACATAAAAATGAAGATATAAGTGATATAAATAATGTAGTTTAGAAGTATTCTCATTATTTTTTTTCTATTTCAGAATATGGTTTTAGGGGGATGTATGACAATAAGCTATGTTTTCAATTACAAAGAGATGAGAAAATAAAATGTTAATTTCAAATTATCATAAAACTCACCTTTCCTTTTTTTATTTATTTTATTGTTTTTGATAAAGAAAGAGAGAACACAAAACAGTCTCCATAGTTGTACATCATTAGTTATAACATGGTTTCATTCCACACAGGCAGATTAGGGCCACAAAGGGTGGGAACCAAACTGGGGGCCTCCCCGAATGAAAGGAGGAAACTTCACCATCATCCCAGCAGTTACCATTGTACCACAGTTCAGCATATGGGGCTTGCACTGGCCAGGATCAGGAATCAAACCCTGGACCTAATGATTGTGAGGCAAGAGCTCAACTGCTGAGCTATCCCATCACCCCATAAAACTCACCATTCTGCTCAACCTTGCTGTGACATCTCCTGGAGGAAGAAGCAGCAATAGCCCATTTGTGTCCTACAACAATCTACACAGGGAAACAGTGAAGTGCACAGTCCCTAAGATCAAACCTATTGCACCTGTGTCCAAGCCTATTACTCACAGTGTGACCTTAGGCACCTTTTCCTACCTTAATCTTCTTCTTTAAAATGGAGAAATGACAGTCTTGGCACCAGAGCATTATTGTAGAGATTACCAGATATACACATAAAATGCTTATGAAAATGAGTGCTCAACAATTAGTAAATGCACAGTAAATATTAGTTATTATTACTACATGATATGAGGCTCAAAATACTATTAAGAAGCAATTTAAAAGAAGAAATGGCTAGAGCCATGTGACCAACACAATGGCTGAGAGCTTACTTCAGGCTTCCCAACAAGGCCAAGTGAAAGCCATGACAGCCACCCCAGGTCTGGCAGGCCCAGTCTCAGTGCTCCTGCTGCTGTGCATGGTGCTGGTGGTGCCTACATGCTCAATTATTCCAATGAGCTGGGCCAGGAGTTTGATGGTGTCAGCATGGTCAGCGGTGATAGGGAAAACTCCCAAATTCTTGTAAATTATCCAGAGCCCTATCATTCTCAAATATTGGATTATCCCTTCAAGGCAAACTTCTGTGCCTTTTTGCATACTCTAAAAGTCAAAATAGGTGGTGATGGGCAGACAACTGATGAACTAAGCCTTCCCACATACACTATGGATTAGATGAGAATTATTTCCAAGGATATGAGTGGTGATTAATGAAGGAATCTAAGAAGCAGAACCCTAATATTACACTCATGGGGTTACCATGGTCATTCCCTGGATGGCTGGAAAAAGGTTTCAGCTGGCCTTATGTAGACCTTCAGCTGACTGCCTACTCACAGTGGCCTGGATTGTGGGTGCCAAACATTATTATGATTTATTTGGACATTGGTTATATTGGGATTTGGAATGAGAGGTCATTTGACAGCAACTATATAAAGGTTTTTAAAAAAATGCTAGGGGAAGCCGGGATGGCTCAGTGGGTTGAGCGCTCACTTTGCAGCCCCGGGGACCAGGGATCAAACCCTGGCCCCGGCCCATGTGGACCTATATGCTGAGCTGGGGAGTGCCCCCAGTTCAGTTCTCACCAGGGTGAAGACCCCGGCCCAGTTCCTGCCCTGTGCAGCCCCACTCCCACCTGTGGAATGAAACTATGTGGAAAAACCAATGATGTGCAACTATGGAGACTGTGCTGGGCCTTCCCCCTTCTCTCTGTCTCTGTCTCTGTATCTCTCTCTGTGTGTCAAAAACAATAAAAATAAAATCTTTAAAAAAAAAGAAAAAGAAAAATGCTGAACAATCAAGGTCTCCAGCAAGGGAAAATCATAGCAAGTGATAATCTCTAGGAGGCCATTTCTGCTTCTGTGCTGCTTGATTCTGAGCTCCTAAAGGTGATTGATGTTATATGAGCTCATTATCCTGGGACCTACACAGTAAAAGACGCAAGGTTGACTAAGAAGAAGCTTTGGTCTTCTGAAGATTATAGCACTTTAAATAATGATATGGGTGCAGGCTGCTGGGGTCATATATTGAATCAGAATTATATCAATGGCTACATCACTTCAACAATTGCTTGGAATTTAGTGGCAAGTTACTACGAACACTTGTCATATGGGGGAAGTGGATTGATGATGCTCAGGAGCTATGGATTGGTTACTATGTAGTCAAATATCCTATCTGGACATTAGCTCATACAACTCAGTTTACTCAATCAGGTTGTTATTACCTGAAGACTGTTGGCCATTTAGAGAAAGGAGGAAGCTATATAGCTCTGATTGATGGCTTAGGTAATCTTACCATCATCATTGAAACTATCAATCATAGACAGTCTATGTGTACACAACCACTTGTTCTTTATTTCAGTGTGTTACACCAATTTGTTACCTTCATTCTTAAGGGTTCTTTTAGTAAAATACCAGAGCTGCAGTTGTGGTATACCAAACTCAAAATATCATCTGAAAAATTTCTTTTAAAAAAATTGGATTCTCTATGGCTCCTCAACAGCAATGACAATTCCACATTGGACTAGTAAGAGTATGAGCTGTTCACAATCACCACCCTCACAGCAGCAGCAAGGGCAGCTACCCACCGCCTCCCAAATCCCAGCCCTTCCCACATACCTACAAAGATGATTTAATTTTCAGTTACCCGTTTTTTAGTGAAGTTCCTAATTCTGCTGATCAGACTGGTGTATTTGAACACTTCATGAATACTGAAGACCCTGGAGACCATCGCTTCACACTATGCCAAGTTCTCAATCAAACACCCATCACTTGGGCTGCTGATGCATTCAACACAATCAGTATTATAGGAGATTACATCCAATATGACTATCAAGTGTGATGTTTTCATAGAGACCCCAAAGAAGGGGTGTGTTCATTGCTGGAAGAATAAATAAAGGTGGTATATGAATTAGAAGTGCCAGTGGAGTTTTCTTCTGGATTTTTGCAAATGGAACCTTTAGAGTTACAGTTGATCTAGCTGGATGGATTGTGTACACTTTAGGATGAGTTGAAGTTAAAGCACAAGAATGGTATACACTCACTTTAACTATTAAGGGTCACTTCTGCTCTGGCATGTTGAATGGCAAGCCTTTCCAGATCAGCGCCCATATGAATGTACCAGGAAATGGCTTGGCCACAATTGGAACTCACTCCTTTGAATTAGAACAGTTTGTCAACTTTCATGTGGAAGCTGACCCTGATGTTCACAGAGTGCCATAGGACACCCTTTGGATTTTCTTTCTTTTTGGTTTTGGTTCAGAGCCAATTCTTGTTTTGATAGATTACTATATGGGTCTTTTGGAGACTAAAAATAATAAAGAGCAAATAGGGAGAAAAATATTTTTTTGCTTGATCCTATGGAAGAATTTTTTTAGAACCAATTCCCAGGGGAAACATATGAGTCTTTAATGTTATCTAATATGTCCCTGACAATTTAAACTGTGGATTGCTCCCATCCTTAGGGTGATCCAGACCATGAAGCCTTGGTGTTAATGCTGAAGGTAGCACTTGTTATACTGTTTGCAAGTGATCATGCATATGGCAATAACTGACTCATCACAGAGATGCATGAGTAATGCTCATATATGTCTAAGTGAGCTGATGTCCTCATCTCATGCTAATGCTTCCATACTAGGGAGCTGAAGAACCCTGAAAGTGCGACTTCTTGAAAACGACTTCAATGTGTTACTGTAAAGGTACATTCTAGACTAATGTGACCAGATTTTAACATTGGTAAAGCAGGACACCATTGACCGGGGGCGAGGGGGTTCTTGATTAAAAACATGGTCTATCTCCCACCGTTCCCTAGCTTGTAGTGCATTCTTTCCAAAAATCAGGACTTTTTTAAAACGCCGCGGGACGTGGGACAATTTGTTAAAAATCGGGACTGTCCCGCCAAAAGCGGGACATCTGGTCACCTTATACGACATTATAAACATGGCAGCCTAAGAGGAACTCTTGAAACCTCTCCTGGAAATAAAAACAATTTAAACAACTAAAATCCAACCAGAGGATCCCTAAGCAACACACAGCCTTGGCTGAGGGACTCACTTATCACAAGAAAGTACCTAAAGCTGGAGAAAAGGAGGCAAGTGAGGGAGAAAGAAAGGGAGCAACATGAAGACAAGCTGCAGAGCACCACCTGGAGACCTACCTGGTGACGGACCTAGAGGCTGACCCAGAGACAAGCAGAAGAGGGACTGACTGAGGTGGGAGAATAGGAGCAAGGGTCCAAGTGCAGAGCAACTCTGTGGGGGTTGGAGGCCTAGAACAGACAAAAGCAGAGGCACAAGCAGCCAGAACACAGGGTGGATGGCAGAGGCAGGTGTGACTGGCTGTGGTAAGAAGCCCCAGTGGGAGTATAGGGGGAGCAGCTGTGGCATGGCAAGGGCAGCCATAGTGCAATGCAGGAGGCCAGAGCAAGGACTCAGCAGCAGCCAGAGATCAGCACAAGTGACTGGAGTGAGAATCCAGCTGCCAACACATGGGTCAGGCAGCTAGACCTGGGGGCCCAAGGAGCATAAGGCCGGCAACTGGAGCAGAAGGCAGGTGGTCTGGTGGCTGGAGTGCAGGCAGTGGGAGTGTACTAGAGGATAAAGCACAGTGGCTCTCAATGAGGTGAGGCCACAACCGGACCACTGAGTGGCCTTGGACACAGAGCCTGGCTGCTTCTTGCTCTTTCCCAGGGCTAGCCCCGTTGGCCCCACCCAGAGCCTGCCCTCGGTGAACTGCAGCCGAGAAGCTGCCATTAACCTGTGACACAAACAGACCTACACCATTCCTAACACACCCCACCCCACACCTCCTGCTGAAGCCAGCGGAGGGAAGCCACCATTACCCTGAGATGCAATCAGACCTGCACCTTTCCCAACAAACCTCGCCCCCCCCCACTCTTCCTGCTGAAGCCAGCAGAGGGATCTAGCTGCGGCAGCTTCTAACAGCAGTGGGAACTCAAAGGCATCGAATACCATCACCCACAATACCTTCTCAAAGAGGAGGCATACAGAGACCAGGGCAGCTGAGTCAAAGGGAAGCCTAAGAAGTCTCCCACTTTGGGAAACCAAATAAACAAGAGAAAATATAAGACACTGCAGCAACACCAGCTAGGAAGTGGATTTCTTCACATGTACCAGGGTAAAAGTCCTCATATCCAGGAAAAAAAATACTCCAACCGTGATAAATACCTTTACGAACAAAGGTGATCAGAAAGAAAGAAATAGGAAAAGCTGGGATGGCTCAGCGGGTTAGGCACTTGTTTTGAAGCCCCGGAGACCGAGGATCAAATCCCGGCCCCAGCCCATGCGGACCCACATGCTGAACTGGGGTTGCCCCAGTTCAGTTCTTTCCGGGACCTATGTGGGAGGCTCCCGGCCCAGTTCCTGCCCTGCACAGCCCTGTGCTCACCTGTGGAGTGAAACTATATGGAAAACTAATGCTGTCAACTATGAAGACTGCTCTGGGCCCTCCCCTTTCTCTCTGTCTCTCTCTGTCTGTGTTTCTCTCTGTCAAAAATCAATAAAATAAATCTTAAGAAAAAAAGAAAGAAAGAAAGAAATATCTCCACAAAAAAAAAACCTTGAAGATATAAAAACATATGAGCTAAATTAAACAGAATTCAAGACTGCAATTCTGAAAACACTCAAAGAGATCAAAGACAACTAGTGGAGAACACAAAGGGAGCTAAGTGATCTCAGAAATTAAATTGAATCTATAAAAAGGAAGCAAATAAAAATTCTGCACATAAACAACACAATAAAAATGAAAAATAAAATAGCTAGCGTAGAAAGCAGAGCTGATCAGATGGAGAAAATAAATAGTGAAATTGAAGACAAAAATTTGGAAATGTCACAGAAGGAAGAAGAGAGAGATCTAAAAGTTAAAGGAAATGAAAGATATCTACAAAAACTATCTGACTCCATTAGAAATAATAATGCAAGAATAATAGGGATTCCAGAGGGAGCAGAGAACAAGATGGACACAGAGAATTTACTCAGACGAATAGTAGATGAGAAATTCCCAAATCTATGGCAAGAACTGGAGTCTCAAATCCAAGAAGGAAATGGGACCCCAAGCTACATGAATCCTAATAGGCCCTCTCCAAGACACATTATACTCAAGATGTCAAAGATCAAAGACAAAGAAAGAATCCTCAAGGCAGCCAAAAAAAAAAAAAAGAACACCATGACATATAAAGAAAAACCCATCAGACTATCATCATATTTCTCAACAGAAATAGTACAAACCAGAAAGAAATGGAAGAAAGTATTCAAAATAGTAACGGAGAAAAATTACCAGCCAAGATTCCTGTACCCAGCAAAGTTATCCTTTAAATATAAAGGAGGAATAAATACCTTTTTAGACTTAGAGAAACGGAACAAATTCTTCAGCACAGGGCCAGCAATTCAAGAAATACTAAAGGGGGGGCGAATGGACCTGAAACAAAAAGTAAAAATAAATAGGGATAAACTGGAACAACAAAAAAATAAATGGGGAGAAAGTAATGACTTAAGTTTCCAAAGAGAATGGAGGTAAAAGACATCCTTAAGAAAAGAAATCACTACATATATGAAATATTCTTTTATATAAAGTTCATGGTAACCACTGAAAAAGAACTTAGAACTGGGACACATAACAATTAAAGAAGAGATAACAGAAAAAAAAAACAGTCATAAACACCATCAAACTAAAATAACCAATGGGAATAAAAAAGCAAAGAGACAATTGAAAAAAAGAGCTACCAGAAAACAAAAGACAGAATGGCTATAGAAAGTCCTTATATAACAACCATTACCCTAAATGTAAATGGACTGAACTCACCAATAAAAAGACACAGAGTACCAAACTGGATTAAAGAACAAAAACCAACCTTATGCTATCTATAAGAGACACACCTCAGCCACAAGGAAAAACAAAGATACAAGGTGAAAGGGTGGAAAAAAATACTCCAAGCAATGGCACCCAGAGAAAAGTAGGTGGAGCCATATGTATATTTGGTGAAGCAGACTTCAAAATCAAAAAGATAATAGGACACAAAGATGAGCTTTCAAATGATAAAGGGGACAATACAATAAGACATGACACTTATAATGTATATGTCCCCAACCAAGAAGCACCAAAATTTATAAAGCAACCACTAGCATATCTAAAAGGAGAAACTAACAAAAACACAAATATAATAAAGGACTTAAACACCCCATTGACAGACAGGGACAGATAATCCAAACAGAAAATAAATAAGGAAATTTCAGCTATAAATGATATATTACAGCAACTGGACATAATTGACATTTACAGGACACTTCATCCTAAAACACGGGACTATACATTCTTTCTGGTGCACATGAAATGTTTTCAAGGTTAGACCACATGCTGGGACACAAAGCTAACCTCAGCAAAGTTAAACAGATCTAAATCATACCAAGTATATTCTCCGATTACAAAGCTTTGAAATTGGAGATTAATTACAAAAAGAAAGCAGGAAAAACCACATATACATGGAGATTAAACATGTTATTAAAAAATTACTAGATCAAAGAAGAAGTATAAAGAAGAGGTTAAAAATACATAGAAACAAATGACAATGAAAACACAACATACCAAAATTACTGGGATGCAGCAAAAGCAGTAATAAGAGGGAAATTTATATCACTTCAGGCCTTTCTTAAGAAACAAGAAAAATTGCAAGTAAACAACCTAATATCACATCTTCAAGAACTAAAAAAAGGAGAACAAAAAACACCCAAAGCCAGCAGAAGGAAGGATATAGTAAAAATCAAAGCAGAACTAAATAAAATAGAGAATAGAAAAATAATAGAAAAAAATAAAACAAAAAAGAGCTGGTTCTTTGAAAAAATTAATAACATTGACAAAACCCTGGCTAGGCTCATCAACGGAAAAAGAGAAAACACACAAATAATCCAAATTAGAAATGAAAGAGAGGAAATTACCACTGATACCACAGAAATACAAAGGATCACACAAGAATACTATGAAAGACTATATGCCACCAAATTTTGCCACCTAAAAGAAATGGACAAGTTTTTAGAAATATAAAGTCCACCTAGACTGAATAAAAAAAACTGGATAACTAATTAACAATAAGGAAATTTAAACAATCATCCAAAACCTCCCCAAAAGCAAGAGTCCAGGACCAGATGGCCTCACTAACGAGTTTTACTAGGCAGTCAAAGACGAACTAATACCTATCCTCCTCAAACTTCTCCAAAAAATTGAAGAAGAGGCAATACTTTCCAACTCATTCTATGAGGCCAACATGACTCTAATACCAAAGCCTGGCAAGAACAGGACAAAAAAAGAAAACTATAGACTAATATCTCTGATGAACACCGATGCAAAAATCCTAAACAAAATGCTAGCAAATAGACTACAACTATGCATTAAAAAGATTATAAATCACGATCAAGTGGGATTTATCCGAGGGGCACAAGGATGGTTCAACATAGTCAAACCAATCAATGTGATACACCACATAAATAAAATAAAAGATAAAAACCATATTGATTATATCAATTGATGCAGAAAAAGCATTCAACAATATACAACATCCATTTATGATCAAAACACTTAATAAAATGGGTATAGAAGGAAAGTACCTCAACGTAATAAAGGCCATATATGACAAAC
>PVKE010026162.1:9920-22608 GCA_004027555.1 Craseonycteris thonglongyai
AAATCTTAAAAAAAAAAAAAGGTGGGGAGGCCGGGATGGCTCAGTGGGTTAAGCGCTCACTTTGCAGCGCCAGGGACCGAGGATCGAATCCCGGCCCCAGCCCGTGCGGAACCATGTGCTGAAAACTGGGAGCTCCCCCAGTTCAGTTCTCTCTCTGTCTCTGTATCTCTCTCTCTCTCTCTCTCTCTCTCTCTCTCTCTCTCTCTGTCAAAAATAAATAAATAAATAAATAAATAAAATATTTTTTAAAAAATTAAAAAAAAAAAAAGGTGCACTGTGAAGTCTCATTCTATCCTTATTCATTACCTGCCTGAGTCTTTTACCACTTGCTTCCCTCTCTAGTAGGTGGTAACCATTTACTTAATTTTTATGTCATAAGCAGATATAAATAAGGAATATTTTTCTTAATGAATTTAGTGAGAGTTTTGAAAAATGCAGATATGGGTGGTATAGAAGTTTGGTTGCAAGATTTTTTTTTTAATTGTGAAAGCACAAGTAGGGAATGGTAGTATCTCCACTGCCTTTTCTGGTTTCAGCCTGCATTGTGTCTTATCTGCTCATCTGCAAGAGTTCCTAACTAATCTCACCATCTCCAGTTCTCTTTTAGTTCATCTCTTATACCAGTGTCAGAGGTCAGAGAGCAATCTTTCTAAAACACATGTTGAACTTTGTCGTACCCTCCCCTGCCTAATTTTGTTCACTTTTTCTCATTACCTACAGATTCTGGCTTCAGCCTTACCAACAACCCCCATCTTCTGCCTCAGTGCCCACCACATTTTATTCCCTAGACTCTATACCATTCCATCTTTCCGTGCTGTTACATATGTGGCTCCCTCTGTCTAGAATCTTTACCACTAGGCTCACTGGTGAATTCTTACCTAAAAATGCAAAAGCTTGTATAGCATGTCCAGGAAACCTTTTCTTACCTCCATAGATAACATTAATCTTTTTCAGCCCTGTGCTATGTCTTTCTCTTAGCATATAGATGCTTCTGTTCTAGCACTTAAATTGGAAACCATCATTTGTTTATGTCAGTGCCCTCCACTAGTCTATAAGCTCCTAGAAAGCAGAGACTATATCTCTGTTCACATTTTTGTATCCCTGTTGCCTAACACAGCACTTAGCACATAGTAGTTACTAAGATCTGTTAGAAAGTTCTTTCTTACATTGAACTGAAAACTTCTTTCCTGTACTTTCTATTCCCTGGTTCAAGTTCTGTCCTCTGGAGCAACACAGCAACTAGTCTCTCTCTCCTCATAGTTTCCTTGCCCCTCATTGCAAATCAGTTTCTTGCAAATATTTGAAGATTCTTCTCATTTTGCCCTGAGGATATATTTTATCTAGGCTAAATAGCTTCATTCTACAAGCTCCTCATAAACCTCATAAACCTTTACCATCTGGTCTCCCTCCAGTTCAATGTGACATACAGCCTAACACATGAAGCCACCACCTACCTGGGCCTGTTTTTACACTGGCCTATACTTCTAGTTCTCATTTGCTTCACGAGCCAGTCCTTCTCAGGACCTCAACTTGTGTGTGAACCAAGGTAATGTTATACAGAGTTGGTTTTGAATTCTTTTTTTTTTTAAATATATTTTTTTTTATTTATTTTTGACAGAGAGAGAGAGAGAGAGACAGAGACAGAGAAAGAACTGAACTGGGGGAGCTCCCTGTTCAGCACATGGGTCCGCATGGGCCAGTGCCGGGACTTGATCCCCGGTCCTCGGCGCTGCAAAGTGAGCGCTTAACCCACTGAGCCACCCTGGCTCCCCGGTTTTGAATTCTTAAGGCTGGTTAATGATTTCCTGTTGCTTCATAATGAATGACCATTAATGCAGTGGCTTAAGATAACACAAATTTATTATGTCACAGTTTCTGTGAATCTGGATCAGGGTCAGGAATCTGGGTATGGATCAGCTGAGTTCTCCAGTCAGGGCCTCACAGGACTAAAATTTGACCAGGGATGTAATCTCATCTGAAATGTAGAGTTCTCATTCATACTCATTGGTTTTTGGTAGGATTTAGTTCTTTAATGTGTGTAGGACTGAGGTTCCCATTTTCTTGCATACTCAAGGGGAGGAGATTATACAGAGCATGCACACAAAGGGGTGGGAATCTTGGAGGCCATCTTAGATTTCTGCCTTAGATTTCTTTCTCTCTTGGTCTCGCATCCCCACATATTCATGAGAACACTATTCATATTTATTGAGTAAATCCTATGTGTCAAGAACTGTTCTAGATACTGAGAATATATCACTGATGGATTTACATTCTGGTAGGGGAAACAGGCAGAGATCACTTACATGTTTAATCTGTCAGGTGGTGATAAGGGCTAAACACATATAAAACACATTGAGAGGACAGAGTAACGGGTGCTAGTTTGGATAGGTTGGTCTGTTTGATGAGGAGATATTTGAACAGAGACCAGAAGACATGCAGAAGCACATCTTGTGGCTCTCTGGAGAAGAACATTCCAGGCAGAGGAAGAGATGGGTTTAGACTGGGGTGGGAGGGCAGCATTGTGAACAGTGAAGAGGGGCATAGGAGAGGAAGTCAGAGAAATCACAGGGGTAGATATGTGAAGCCCTTAGATTTGGTTATGAGTAAGAAGATGAGAAGCATCTAGAAGGTTTGGGGAAAAGGGATGGTATGATCTCACACTCTAAAATGAGCTTTCACCCTGTTGTGTGGCGAATAGGTTCTGAGGAAGCAAGGGAATGAGTTAGGAGTCTGTTGTAGTAATTCAGGTAGTTGATGGAGATAAGAGGTAAGAATTGATTAGACTTTGGATGTACATATCTGGAAAGTTAAATTGACAAGATTTGCAAATACACTGGATGTTGGATGCAAGAGAAAGAGGAGTCAAGGATGAAGTCAAAGGTTTTGTGCCTGAGCAGTGTGGAAGAACAGGATTGTCATGTGCCAGAGTGGTAAAGGCTGGGAGAGAAAAAGGTATTGTTTGTTTTAAAAAATTTTTAGTTTGGAATCATTTTAGATTTATAGAAAAGTTGCAAAGATAGCACAGAGAATTCCTAAATATCCGTCACTCACCTTCCTCTAGAGCAGGGGTGTCAAACTCAATTAAAACACAGGCCATTTGGTGCAACAGGCAAGATTCACGCAGGCCGCATCACATTTACAAACGTCGCTGGAACTGAGTCAGCGCATTAATACACGCCCACAGACCCCCAGGAAAGGCACTGGGCCACCTGTATACTCGTCTTCCATAGTTAAAGGGTTAAAAAGGGAATTGTGTGTACGGTATTGCCTCGATCTTCCCTAAGCGCTATTTTCTTCATAACAATTTTTTCTAATTTCAGTTTATTTCAGAGCATCGTGAGCCACAAAAAATTACCTCGCTCGCGGGCCGCCAGTTTGACACCCCTGCTCTAGCGTTAACATCTTACATAATAAACTCTGTCCTTTGTCAAGACTGAGAAATTAATGCTGGTACAGTAGAATTAACTAAACTATAGAATTTATTTGGATTTCACCAGTTTTTTCTACTAATGTCCTTTTTCTGTTCCAGATTCCAATCTAAGATACCATGTCGCATTTAGTCATCATGTCTCTGTCTCCTCTGATCTGTGACAGTGTCTTAGCTTCTCCTTGTTGGAAAAGGTGTTTATGCATATATTTTGCTTTGTCTATCCTTGTTCAGGAAAGATAAAGAATTTGGTCAAATTTGTTAAATTTAAGTTGCCTATTAGACTTCTGAATGGATGTACTAAGTAGGGAATGGATATAAAATTTAGGGAAGAGATCTGAACTAGAGATTTAAATTTGGGAATTGTCAGTATAGAGATTTTTTTTTTTAATGAACTAGAGAAGGTCTCCTAAGGTGGAGTGTTGTAGATAAGAAAAGTTTGAGGATGGAGCCTTCCTATACCTTAGTGTTTCAAAGTTGGAAGATGGGGATCCAGCAAAGGAAATGGAGAATGATACCAATTGAACTAGGAAGTGAAACATATTCTAAACACCAAATTAAAATATAAAAAATAAAGAAAGAAAAAAGAATTCAAGGAGGAGGGAGGGAGTGATGAACTGTGCTAAATGCTATTGATAGATCCTGAAAGATGACAGCTGCATATGGACTATTGGATTTGGAAATGTGAAGGTTATTGATCTGATAAGAGCAGTTTTGGTGGAGTGGTAGAGATGAAAACTTGATTGGAAAGGAAAGAGAGGATCACCCCAAATATAAATCTTAATGGCTATTTGAGAGTGGTCTTTCTTTGCTCTCATTTTGTACTAGAAGAACCTAGCACTGCTCCTGTTCTTCCAGACTGTCTGGATATCTTACTCTGCGGTAACAAAATCCCCTATATCCTTAACCCTTTGCACTCGAGGCCTTTTTTTTTAGACTTTTTTATTTTATTTTATTTTATTTATTTATTTATTTTTGAGAGAGAGAGAGATACAGAGAGAGATACAGAGACAGAGAACTGAACTGGGGGAGCTCCCAGTTCAGCATGTGGGTCCACACGGGCCAGGGCCGGGATTCAATCCTCGGTCCCCAGCACTGCAAAGTGAGCGCTTAACCCACTGAGCCGTCCCGGCTTCCCCTCAAGGCCTTTTTTGCTCGGGGGCGAGCCAGCAACTCGAGATGATTTTCTGCATATTTGGTGAATTTCTTACAGCTAACTTAAAATGATTTCACACACAATTTAACGGTTAAAACTTTTATATTTTAACATTTTATATATTGTTATACTTCAATGAAGGACATTTGTTAAACATTAAGCTCTGTATTGTTGCTTTGTGTGGTATTTTATAAAGCAATCTCCAAGATGCACCCTCGGCTTGTCGGGGCAAGTATCATAGTAATAAGTGGTTTGGTGTCTTTCGCCAGGCTTAGTTCGTTGAGAGGAAACCTTGCAATCCTTAATTCTAGTTAGCATAACATGTAGCTTCCCATTCAATCAGATTTCATCAAAACTGCAGTGCGAAGTAGAAGCTCGATCTCATTTTTGCTGGAAATCTCCTCTCAATTGGTCAGCCAAAGTTTTTACATATTGCAGATTGCATATCGGTTCTCTGCTTCTTTACTGATTTATAAAGAATATAAGAATTGATGGAACAAATCTCTAAACTCCCAAAAAATAGTTTTTTGCCACCATTTTAAGGACTTTCTCAGAAAACAGTATGTCAAGACGTATTGATCAGCTCGATCAACACCGCTCATATATTTTATATAGTTTACAATAACATTGGGTTTTTTTACAGTAATTTCAATACTGCCCTGTAAAATCCTTCTTATGGGAGTTATTCCCACATTATCCCAAGTGGTCAAAGATGTCACAGTCCTTTTGTCCTTTCCTGCTAAAACTAAAGTATTACCTCTGCGATATGCAACTGTGGATTTCTTCTGGAATTTTGTTTTTTTTATGTGACATGACAGCTCCTTCCTATTTGTTAGGATCATCCCAGTTAAGTGGCACTTTAGTTTGCGTAATTCTTGAGCCAAGATATAACTTGTATAATAACGATCCATGAACATGTGGTGTCCCTGAGCACCGGGAATTTTATCCAGCATCATTGTGTAAAGGTGCAGCAGAATTCTGGTTGATACCGGAAGGTCAGGTCTTATCAATTTTGGAGCCAGAGCTCCATAATACGGTAGAATACCACAAATGTAGCCAGTGTTGGAAACTGTCGAGTTTGAACTAGCGTCGATTCGCGATCACCAACTAACTTGAGATAAAATCTTATAGCCATTTTAAAGGGGTGTCATTCTACACTTCATAAGATTACACACAAAGAGCTTAGGAATACACTCATGAAGCGATATTGCCCAAACCAAACCTAAATAAACATAGTTACCGCTCGAATTATCGCATCAAACTGAGTGGTGACCGAGTCACCTCTCGAGTTACCGCATCAAATCAAATGGTGACCGAGAGTCACCTCCCAAGTGCAAAGGTTTAATTTGTAGCTGCTGTGTTCTTTCTCTTAATTGACTTATGGCCTTCTTTCATTCACCACTTTCTTTACCACCCCTCAGAGCCTGGTCTTTCCCTTATCCCACTTACCTTAGTTTCTGAAGGATGGGGAAAGCATATGAGTACTCCGCCAGTGTCATTTCTAAACTGCTCTTCCACCTTTGTATCAAAATCCTTGCTCCATTGAACCTAATGCTACATCACCTTTTAGCAACATCACCTGCCATATCTCCTTATCTTTGTTATTAATTAAACCCCAGATCTCCCAGTTCCAACCCTCATTTATTAATGCATGGAGACTATCTTTCCTCTACTTCAGTGGTTCTTAAAGTGTAATCCCAGACCAGCAGCCAACAGCAACACCTGGGAACATTTTAGAAGAGCATATTCTTGGGCCTCACCTCAGATTTACTAAACAGAAATTCTGGGAGTAGGGCCTAGCAATTATATCTTTTAACAAGTCTCCAGGCGATTCTAACACATGATCAAGTTTGAGAACTGATTTACCATAAATCCTGCTGTTACTCTGGGTGACTTTAGTGATCATATGCATTGTGTAATCCTCAGGTTCTTTGATCTTCTCAATCATGGTGACCTTTACCTTCATTCCACAGCCATACCCACTACCAGAGAGGGAGGATACCCCATCTCTGAAATCTTAGTCTTATGTTCTACTTTCTAACCATAAATTCCTGTTCTTCTGGCTCCCTCAGTTTCTTCCACCCACTGCCAGTTTTGCCAGACTCCTACCTGTCTTTATTGCCTGTCTAGGCGGGCCTTATCAGTAAGTTGTTTGAAATATTGTCCTTTTGCCAAGGAATTTGGCAGAATCCCATCCCTGAGTCCATGATGCAATCTGTCTTTCCTCCTCCACATCTGGATAACAATGCTGTTCTGGGAAATCATATAATAGTACATATTTGGTGCTGTTACATTTCATTTGCCTTCTCAGTGAAACCTTCTTGATCACTCTGTTTAAAACTATACTTCCCCCACTGCCAAGATTTACTCTCCTCCTTTCTTGGTTTATTTCTTTCCATAGCACTTGTCACTATTTGATGATGCTACATATTCTCATTATTTGTTTGTTGTCTCTCTTCCCCCACTAAATAGTAAGCTTTATAAGGGCAGAAGATTTTTATCTGTTTTGTTCATTGTAAATATCCTGAGTATGTAAAGAGCGCCTGACACATAGTAAGTTTTCAGTAAAAAAAAATTTTTTAAAGATTTGTTGTTTTGAGAGGTGAGAGAGAGAGAGAAGTTGGGACGGGCCCAGAGCAGTCTCCATAGTTGTAGATCATTAGTTGTGACATGGTTTTATTCCACACAGGTAGATGTGGGGCCTTGCGGGACAGGAACCAAAACTGGTACCTCCTGTATGAGAGGTGAGAACCTTCGCCATCATCCTGGTGGTTACCAGTTGCTCCCCTGTTCAGTATATCAATTTGCATGGGCCAGGGCCAGGATTAGATCCCCGGACCTTGTGTTTGCAAGACAAGTGCTCAACCTGCTGCATTATCCTGGCATCCCGCAACTTTTTGCTCCCTTTATAAAGGCAAACTTAAAGGCAGCTGTGTCTATCCTTCCTTTTCTTTCATTCTGAAATCTGAATTTCCTTTTATAAACCTTTTCACATTTACTATTCTAAGTTCTCAGGCTGAAGATCTTCCCAAGTATGTCCTACCCTCCACAAGAAAAATTTCCTGTTACATGACCTCCCAGTAGTGTTTTCTGTCCTTTCATTCCTGTCACATCCAGTGTCGTCTGCTTTGTTTTCTTTTTTATATTTTGATTCACTTCTTAATCCTCTGCCTAACTCAGAGAACCACCTGTAAGATTATGAATGGCATCCTATTCACCACATCCAGTGGACAAGTGTATTTCAGTCCTTATTATTCTGGATTTCCCTTTGAGTTTGATGCAAAGATGGAGTCTTTTTTTTGAAGTGTAACTTCCTGGACTCATTCATTCCTTTACCTACTCATTTGCTAAATATTTATTAAATACCAGGTATATGTTAGGCACTGGAAATATTACAATGAGCAAGGCAGACAAGATCACGTTTCTGCCTCACGGAACATACAGTCTCAGGGCGTTCATATACATAGTTTTAACAGTAAATAGGAAAAACAAAGCAATCTTAGGAGAGCTAATGTTATGTAAGGATTAAAAGATGAGATTTTGAATCAGGTAGCAATGAGTTTGAATTGTGACCTTAATTTCTAGCTTTGTGACCCTGGGTAAGTGATTTAACCACTATGAGCCTTAGTTTCTTTTTTTTTTTTTTAAGATTAATTTTATTGTTTTTGACAAGAGAGAAGGGGGAGGACCCAGAGTACACCATCAGTTTTTGACATAATTTAATTCCACACAGGTGGATGGGGGCCGCACAGGGCTTGAACTGGGTTCGGGGCCTCCCCCATGGGAGGCATGCCCCCTTGAGCCAGTGGCCAAAGCAGGGGGCAAGAACTGAACTGGTGGCCTCCTGCATTGGAAGCACACCCCAGTTCAGCATGTGGGTCCACATGGGCTGGAGCATGTGGGTCCACATGGGCTGGGGCCAGGTTCAATCCTTGTTCCCTGGGGCTGCAAGGTGAGCGCTTAACCTTAACACTGAGCCATCCCGGCATCCCCCTCAGTTTCTTTATCTATAAGGTGGTTGCCATATTACAGGCTTGTTAAGAAAATTAATATGTGTAAAATGCTTTAGCACAGCAATTGGCCAGGTATATTTAAGGTTAGTTATTTTATTCTTATAACCTATTTGAACTTGAAAAAAAAAAAGAAGTATTGTGAGATAAATGCTAAAAGTGTGGAGTAAAAAAATAAAATATATGGGGAAGCTGGGATCGCTCAGTGGGTTAGGCGCTCACTTTGCAGCGCTGGGGACCGAGGATCGAATCCTGGCCCCGGCCCGTGCGAAACCATATGCCCCCAGTTCAGTTCTCTCTCTATCTCTGTATCTCTCTCTCTCTCTTTCTCTCTGTCAAAAACAATAAAGAAAATAAATAAATAAATAAAAATAAAAAAATTAAAAATGAGGGGATGCCAGGATAGCTCAGTGGTTGAGCACTTTGTCGCACTCACGAGGTCCAGAGTTCAGTTCCCAGCCCCAACCTGTGTAAACCCATATGCTGAACTGCGGCACAACTGGTAACCATTGGGATGGCCTGGTGGCGAAGGTTCTCACCTCCCATGTGGGAAGCCCCCTGTTTGGTTCCCCCACCACATGGCCTCACATCCACCTGTGTGGAATGAAACTATGTCACAACTAATGATCTACAACTAGGGAGTCTGCTCTGGCTCTCCCCTCATCATTCTTTCTCTTTCACCTTCTCTCAAACAATAAACTAAATCTTTTAAAAAAATTTAAAAATGAAATAAAAAAGATATATACATACATACACATACACACACTTATCTCTGAAAGCACCTGGCTATATTTGGGATAGAAAGACTGTTAAGATTGTATTTGAGGAGGAGATGTCGGGATAACTCAACAGGTTGAGCACTTGACTTGTAGTTGTCAGGTCCAGATACAGAGTTCTGGCCCTGGCCCGTGCAAACCCATATGCTGAACTGGGGCATGCTTCTCATGTGGGAGGCCAGGCCCCCCAGTTCAGTTCCCATCCCACACTGTTCCACATCCACATATGTAAAATGAAACTATGTCAAAGCTAATGATATACAATTATGGAGACTGCTCTGGGCCCTCTTCCTTCTCTCTGTCTCTTTCTCTCAACCAATAAAATAAATCTTTTTTAAAAAAATCATATTTGAGGGGAAAGTCTGGAAATGGGTGAAGATACTGGGGAATAAATCTAGGAGGATTTTTATGGTGCCATACAGTGGTCTTTTTCTGGATGGCAAGCTTCTGGAGCCAAGGGAATCTGTTTCCTTCAATCTGGTAACCCTACCACAGATGGGGCTGTGGTAGGTGCCAAGCATATCTTTGTTGAGTAAATCAACTAAAGGCTTTTGGGGCAACTGCTAGAACCATCTCACCACTGTGATTGTTGGAACCTGTCCAGCTGACCATTCATAAGCCCCTCCCTAGCCTGAATCCATGGATTTAGTAGGTTCAGAGCGTCCCAGATTCAGAAGAAGGCAGAACTCTACATCACATTGTTCCTTTGGATGCTCAGGTCTTTTGGTGAGGGGCATTTGGTTACTTTGGTTGATTCCTGGACAGTTTCTTGGGAATGTCTCCTCAATTGTGGGAATCCCTACCTGAATATATACCTCCTAAGTTTCCTACCACAGCATACTCATATTCTTGTCCCTTCTTGGCCTCAAACTCAACCACCTTACTCAGAAGCAGACATCTCTTAAAACCTCTGTATTTGAGTTCTCTCAAATGCATTGCTGATTCTTGGTTGGCTAAAGTAAGAATTGGTTTTCTGTGTCTGAGTTTATCTGTTTTGTTTTTTAAACAGGTTCTCTAGTTGAACAGCTAACTACTGAAAAATATGAGTGCATGGTATGTTGTGAATTGGTTCGTGTCACAGCCCCGGTGTGGAGTTGTCAGAGCTGTTACCATGTGTTTCATTTGAACTGCATAAAGAAATGGGCAAGGTCTCCAGCATCTCAAGCAGGTCAGTCATTTCTCTTTTCTGAGGAGTTATTCTCATTCATTTGATATGTTCCACTTTTAAAATGCTATTTAATTCCTCTTGAATATTTTATCTGCAGAGGGAATAGGTTGTCTTGATCACATGTTTCAGATGTCCAGTATTAAGCTGTATAGCTTAGACCAGCTGAACATAACAATATTAAAATATATTTAGTTAGGTACAATAAAATCAATCACTTCTACTGGAAATGGCAGCTTTTATCCAAGTAGCAACTATGGAAAACATTTCTTATATAGCTTGCTTTAGGAAATGTACAGAAAGCAGTTGATTTATACTTGGAATGATGAAGTTGCTTTGCCTTTAACAAATCTCCATAGTATTTTGTGGGCTTTTCCTAAAGAATACTAATATTTATGGGTAATACAAATACTATAATAATATGCTTTTTGAACTATAGCTCTGCTAATTTAAGATATCTTGGTTTTCTTGTACTCAAATATTTTATTTTATTTTTTTTAATTGTTAAATTTATTGGGGTGATATTGATTGATATCAATTACATTATTTCCAGATGTACAGTTTTACATTACATTGTCTATACATCGCATTTTGTGCTCACCACCCAGAATCAGCTCACTTTCCATTACCATATATTTGATTCCCCCTCCCTATCTTTTTTTTTTTCAAGCCAAGCTTCAGCTGATGTTTACCTAGACATTAGAAACACTGTAATAGAACACTATCACTACAAAATGAAATAGTAATTAGTTATATAATGTGTATCAAAGCAACATGTTGTACACCTTAAACTCATACAATGTTATATGTCATTTGTATCTCAAATAGAAGAACAAAGTTGATACTCGAATCATTATATCTAATGTCCTTATAAATACAAGCCTAAAAGCAATATTTAAAGTATTCAGTTTTGTGAATTTGTTTTTTTAGTGTTTGATATCCATTATATGGAAGTAACCACAACTGCTTCAATGTTATGGTTTTCTATAGGCTTAAATTTTTAAAAACTACATGTGCTTTTCAAAGGAAATTATTTTGTTTTTTTCTCATTTTTCTTGGCAGATGGTCAGAGTGGTTGGAGATGCCCTGCCTGTCAGAATGTTTCTGCACATGTTCCTAATATGTACACTTGTTTCTGTGGTAAGTTTTTTGTTTGTTTGTTTTTTGAGAGACAGAGGGGAGGGGGAGAGCTCAGAGCAGTCTTCATAGTTGTACATCATCAGTTTTTCGACATGATTTTGTTCCACACAGGTGGGCGAGGGCTGCTCAGGGCAGGAACTGGGCTGGGGGTCTCCTATATGGGAGGCACACCCCTTGAGCCAGGGGCTGAACTGGGGGGCGAGAACCGAACTAAGGCTTCCTGCATGGGAAGCACACCCCGGTTCATCACATGGGTCTACACGGGCTGGGACTGGGATTCAATCTTTAGTCCCCAGGGCTGCAAAGCGAGCACTCAACCCGCTGAGTCATCCCGGCTTCCCCGGTAAGTTTTTTGCATATGCTGGCATCTCTTCTACTTCATGCATTGTACTTCAGTTCCTAGCCCAAGAGAGGTGGCCTGCTGGGCATATTTTAGAACAGGGGTGTCCACCTGTTGACTTCCCTGGGCCATATTGGAAGAAGAGTGGTCTTGGGCCACTCATAAAATACATTAACACTAAAAATAGGGGATGAGCTAAAAAAAAAAAAGAAATCTCAAAACTATCTCATGATGTTTTAAGAAAGTTTACAAATTTGTTTTGGGCCACATTCAAAGCCATCCTAGGCCACATGTAGCCTGCAGGCACGAGTTGGACAAGCTTGTTTTAGAAGTTACTAATAAAACTTCAAAGCTACAGGAATCTGTAAGACATGCATGTGATCCATTGCACAGCTAGAATCACAGCTTCAATGCTCTTGGCAGACTGTTCTGGAAAGGCACCTTCACATCATGCCCACCAGGCTCATGCTACTTCTTTTTTTCTTTTTTTTTTATCTTTTCACATTTATAGAGAGAAATTATCTTTTTGTCTTCAGTGCATAGTTATTTCTATTTTACTTTTTGACAGATAGAGAGAGAGACAGAGACAGAGACAGTTAGAGAACCGAACTGTGGGAACTCCCCAGTTCAGCACGTGGGTCCTGCCTGGGCCGGAGCCGGGATTCGATCCTCGG
>PVKE010026163.1:0-15905 GCA_004027555.1 Craseonycteris thonglongyai
TCTCTCTCTCTCTGTCAAAAATAAATAAATAAATAAAATATATTAAAAAAAAGTCTATTTAGAAGCATTGTTTATGAATAAATATTTGATAAGGCAGTTACATCTTTTGGCATGTATAGAATATTGACACTGATAAACTAATCTGAAGTCTGTGCTCTCCAGCTGGTGGGTTTCTTCTGTATAGTAAATGTCACTATTGTATGGAATTTTGCTTGAGCTGACTAATATATTAGATACTAGCTACCATGGCAGTTAGTGGCGCTCTTATGATTAAAATAGAATAAGAGAGTTAAAAATCTAGTTTAAAGATATTTGTTGGCTTTTTAAAAGTTTATTAATTAATTAATTTATTTATTTATTTTTGACAGAGAGAGAGAGAGAGAGAGAGAGAGAGAGAGAGATACAGAGACAGAGAGAGAACTGAACTGGGGGAGCTCCCAGTTCAGCATATGGTTTCGCATAGGCTGGGGCCCAGATTCGATTCCCGGTCCCCGGCACTGCTAAGTGAGCGCTTAACCCACTGAGCCATCCCGGCTTCCCCGTGTTGGCTTTTTAAAATTAAATTTGTTGGGGTGACATTGATTAATAAAATTATATGTTTTAAGTGTATAATTCTGTAATACATCATTTATATATTTCATTGTGTGTTCAACACCCATAGTCAAATATATTTCTGTCATCATATATTTCATCATCCCTTACCTTCTTCTACAACTCTCCAGCTCCCCTTTACCCAGTGGTACCCACTAAACTAGTGTCTGTGTCTATAAGTTTTTGTTTGTCTTGTTCATTTTTTGCTGTCAGTTTTATATACCATATACGAGTGAAACCATATCATTGTTGACTTTTTCTGTCTGACTTATTTCACTTAGCATGATGATCTTAAGGTCCGTCCATGTTGTTGCAAATGGCAGTATTCCATCTTTTCTTGTGAATGAGTAGTAGTATTCCATTGTGCATACGTACCACATCTTCTTTATCCAGTTATCTATTGAAAGACACGTTGGTTACTTCTTCGTCTTGTGCATAATGCTGCAGTGTGCATAGGGGTACATAAATCTTTACAGATAAATGTTTTCAAACTTGGGGGGAGGGATAGATGCCCAGAAGAGGGATTGCTGGGTAGTATGGTACCACTATTCTTAATTTTTTGAGGAAACTTCATCTTGTTTTCTATAGTGGTTGTACCAACATACACTCCCACCAGCTGTGTATGAGGGTTCCTTATTCTCCTTAGCCTCTCAGCACCTTGTTATTCCTTATGTTGTTGATAATAGCCATTCTACAAGTGTGAGGTGGTGTCTCATTGTGGTTTAGATTTGCATTTCCCTAATAGCTAGTGAAGTTGAACATCTTTCATATATCTTTTCACTGTTTCTGTATCTTCTGAGAAGTGTCTGTTTAGGTCCTCTGCCCATTTTTCAATTGGATTGTGTGTTTGTGTGTTTGTGTAAAATTGTTGAGTTGTATGAGTTATTTATATATTTTTAATATTAGCCCCTAATCAGAAGTGTTCTTTACAAACATTCTGCCATTTGGTTGGTTGTCTCTTTGTTTTGTTGATGTTTTGTTTTGTTGTGCAGAACCTTTTTAGTTTGATATAGCCCCATTAATTTATTTTTGCTTTTACTTCCCTTGCCTTTGAGATCAAATTCATCAAATTCTCTCTAAGACCAAGGTCCATAAGTCCAGTACTTATGTTTTCTTTTATGCTATTTAATGTTTTGGGTCTTATGTGGAGGTCTTTGATCCATTTTGAGTTAATTTTGGTGTATGATGACAGATAGCAGTCTTTTGAATGTGGCTTTTAAACCACAGAACTTGACTAGTAATCAGAAAACTTAATAGGATTCCTTTAAAAAGGAGCAGGCCATTTTAAACCTAATTAAATGGAAAGAACTGATAAAGATTCATTAACTTAAAATTTTATTTCTAATTTATATGTTTTAAATGTATTTGTTTTCCAAATATTCCATATTTTATAATTTCATTTTTTAATTTTACCAGAAAAGTAATTGAAATCAGAATCTAAAAAAGAAGGCCAAATTGAAAGTAAATTATGACAGATTTTTGTTAAATTAAATCATGTTTTTAACTCAAAATAATATTAATTTAATAAATTTTATATTTGAATAATAACAGCAATAAAATCCTGATGGTTTATCCTATGCCCTATATTCCTCAAAATGCTGAGGCACCTTCTTAAGCACCCAAAGAAGTAGCATGATTAATAAAATAAGAGAACACAGAGCAAAACTTGGTTCTATCTTTTTCACTGAGATTACTTTCCATTATGATTACTTACCCTCAGGTCATTTTTTAACTATGAGATTGAGATATAGGGTAAAAGAAACATGCATTTGATATTTTAACACTCAAAGAAATCAAGAAAAATAAATTACCTGGTATAGACTGAATTATTAAAAGCTATTTTCAAACTCTTTTAAACATTTAAAAATCAACAAGGATTCACTACCTTTCAGAATAAATTTGGAAAGGAACATGTCAAAGATTCGAAAACAAGACATCATGAGTTAAATTAAATTTTATTCATCTATTTTCACCTAATCAAAAGCAGCTGTTACATTTGGTAGAAAGATATCTAATATACATGGGGAAAGTTTAAATTGTATGACACTTTAATCATGTATATTGTTCAAGGGTAAACTTAGAAACGTTTATTGAATGCTTACTCTGTGTTGAATTGTATACACATTGCAATAAGAATGTGGTGAACCCTGAGATTCTGTTGTATGTGGTTATATAGTTTCTGCAAATATCAGGATACTACTAGTGTTATTTTAGGTACTATGGGTATTCTAGATGTCCTTAATCTATAATTGTGTGTGTATAACGTTTCCTTTGAAAATCAGATACTTTTAATTTTTATTGTAAATTTGATAATGGTACAGTTTTTCTGGATTATTCTATGTGAGGTCCTCCTTCACATTCTAATTTAGTATGAATTTTATCTTTTTTTGGATAGGTTTGTTGAAAGATTTGGTATCTCCAAGTGATTTTGATGCTGTCACTCATCTGGCCCTCATCAATGCTATTTATTTCAAGGGAAACTGGAAGTCACAATTTAGACCTGAAAATACTAGAACCTTTTCCTTCACTAAAGATGATGAGAGTGAAGTCCAAATTCCAATGATGTATCAACAAGGAGAATTTTATTATGGTAAGACATTTTGGCCTTTATTTTCTTCTACTTGTGGTATATCAATAAATTTATGAAAAAGAACATGAAATATTTATTACTTATTTCTTGTCAATGTAGTTTGGGCTACAATTCAATTCCTTGACACCATTTTCAAAGGCCTCTAATTAGATCCTGAGTAAGTATTATATGCATTGACAGCTTTCTTTAATATGTTTCTTTAATTAATAAATTTGATTGCATCTACACAGTGACTTTATTCACAAGAATTATGGGACCTTGTGTAAGAACACTGAGTTACTACAAAAAGTCATTGGCTTTGGGATATTCTTCAGTGACCCATATGTTCTACCTAGCTCTTGATTTGGGCTCCTTACAACTTTTTGAATTATAAGCATTCCTTTAAAATTTTGCTTTTATACTTGTGTATGTATGGTCAAATGTAATTATTCATTCATAGTTTCATTTATTGAGGGTCTATAATTTGTGATACAATTCAGTGTTCTTAGCATTATTTTTTAAGATGTTTCATCGGACTTTTCAGAAGTTTTGGGTGTTAATCCTTCCTACACACTATCTTGAACTAGTGGTTTGATATCATAAGCAGAAATATAATTATAAACTCATTATATATTAAAACTAGCAGTTTATTTTATTAAGAAAACATTGTAGGGGAAGCTGGGATGGCTCAGTGGGTTAGGTGCTCACTTTGCAGCCCTGGGGACCGAGGATCGAATCCCGGCCCCGGCCCGTGCGGACCCATATGCTGAGCTGGGGAGTGCCCCCAGTTTGGTTCTCACTGGGGCGAAACCCTGGCCCAGTTCCTGCCCTGTGCAGCCCCACTCCCACCTGTGGAATGAAACTATGTGGAAAAACCAATGATGTGCAACTATGGAGACTGTTCTGGGCCCTCCCTCTTCTCTCTGTCTCTGACTCTGTATCTCTGTCTCTCTCTGTCAAAAACAATAAATAAATCTTTTAAAAAAAAAAAAGAAAACATTGTAAAATTAAATGATTATAGTTACAGTTAATCAAATTAACACTTAAATTAAGGAAGGAAAATATCCATTATTTAAGAACCAAAATGTTTAATGTGATTTCTAAAGACCCTAGATTAATTATATGAAAATGTTTATATCAAACGCATTACTTTTTACTTTTTATTAAATTTATTGGGTTGACATTGGTTAGTAAAATTATATAGGTTTTAGTTGTAGACTTTTATAATACATTATCTAAGCATTGCATTGTATACTCAACACCCAGAGTCAATTTTCCTTCTATCACCGTATATTTGACCCCTCATTACCCTCCTTCCCTTTATCCTCTGGTAACCACTAACCTACTGTCTGTGTCTAGGGTTTTTGTTTCTTTGTCTTGTTTCTTTGGATCTTGAAATTATCATTTTAAGCAAAGTAAGTGAGGCAGAAAAAGTCAAGAACCATAAGACTTTACTCTTATGTGGGATATAAAACAGAAAGCATTACATTTTTTTTTTTTAAATGGGGGAAATTATAAAGTAGTGTCAGGATCATTTGTTTTAAAGACTTCTTGGGGAAGACGGAATGGCTCAGTAGGTTAAGCACTCGCTTTGCAGCCCCAGAGACTGAGGATCAAATCCTGGTCCCAGCTCGTTGGATGCATATACTGAACTGGGGTGCACTTCCCGTATGGAAGGCCCCCAGTTTGATTCTCATCCCCCACCCCTGGTTTTTTCCTTGGCTTGAGGGGGCATGCCTCCCATGCGGGAAGCCCCAGCCCAGTTCCCGCCCTGTGCAGCCCCGCCCATCTATGTGGACCAAAACCATGTTGAAACTGATTATGTACAACTATGGAGACTGCTCTGGGCCCTCCTCTTCTCTCTTTCTTCGTCTCTGTCTCTGTCAAAAACAATAAAATAAATCTTAAAAAAAAGATTTCTTTATTTTTATTTTATGAAAGCCTAGTTGATCTAGATAAATTTATAGAACACACAGCCAAAGATCTAATTTACCTAATCTGAAGGTCATAATCACCACAAATACACTAGATAGCTATTGTAGAATGCAATAGATTTCATTTTGGCTGTGCTACTTTGCCTCAAAATAATACCACAGCTAAAAGGCTGTGGTATTAATAGAGTACCAGGTGTTATGTGGTCAATTTTCCGCTTCTTAGAAGTCAGGTGGCTATTGCTAAATCTGATTTATATTCAACTTGGATCCAGGCCTTTATTTTTCTAACCAGAGCACTTTATTGTTTCTACTAATATCCTTTTAATCTATATTCATTATACATATCATTAAAAAATAAAAAGTAAGTCTAGAGAACATATTATGACAAACATGAAAGAATTCTGGGCATTCTGTGGGGCTGAGGATTCACTTGAATTTCAAGGTTTATTTTTAAATAAACTCTTTTTTTCTCAGGTGCCTCATTGTTTATTTTCTATACGCTATTTGCGGGGGGGGGGGGACGGTATAACAAATGTAAATCTTTTATTTGATCTTTACCATGTGCTTTTTGTCACCTTTCTTTTTTTTTTTTAGGGGAATTTAGCGATGGCTCCAATGAAGCTGGTGGTATCTACCAAGTCCTAGAAATACCATATGAGGGAGATGAGATAAGTATGATGCTGGTGTTGTCCAGACAGGAAGTTCCACTGGCCACTCTGGAGCCATTGGTCAAAGCACAACTGATTGAAGAATGGGCAAACTCTGTAAAGAAGCAAAAAGTCGAAGTGTACCTGCCCAGGTGAGAGGCTCCTATGTGACCTCCTTGGATACCACGGAAGCGGGGATAGCAATGCAGGTTCTGACTCAGGAAGACTGTTGCCACACCTTTCCATTTTAAGCCTTCTGCTATTCTCCTCTTCCTCTTGCTCCTCTTCTTTCCTCTCCTCCTCCTTCTCCTTTTTTAAAATTATTCAATCATATTCACACAGTCCTGCCTAGAGTCACAGACTCACTTACTGAGTCATTTAGTACTATTTCCCAAGACATAGTTTCATATGTGAGTTGGTAATTTTAGCTTCATTTTAGAAGATTTTCCAAAAGCTTGTCTCTTGATATAATTTCCATTGAAAGACTTCTGTATTTTATTAATATTTAAAGTTGATTATATCTGGGAAAATAATCTCTGATGTTGTTGGGAAAAGTGCACACAAGTCACTGTGCTAGTTGCTGAGATGCAACCATAGATAAGCAGGAAGAAGCTTAATATTCTCTCTGTGGCCGAAGGAATAAAATCCCTTCAGGGCCTGATGTGCTGACTACCATTCTCTTCCTCAGCCCTACCTCTGGCCACGCAGCATATTTTGTAGCATGTGCTCTCTGTAGTTATGCCTCAGAGGCTGTGCTGTTTTCATGCCTCTGGGTCCCTATGTATGATTTTTTTTTTAATTATTTTTATTTATTTTGTTTTTGAACTGAACTGGGGGCCTCACCACATTTGGGAAGCACACCCCAGTTCAGCATGTGGGTCCACCTGGGCCAGAGCTGGGATTCGATCCTCGGTCCTCAGGGCTTCAAAGCAAGTGCTTAACCTGCTGAGCCATCCCAGCTTTCCCCTATGTATGATTTTTGCATTGGTCTAAAATGCCCTCCTCACATCGCTTTATCTGATTTACTCACTTACTTAGCCCTCAGAGTAAAGCCCTGGCTATTCTAGAAAGCCTTCCATGGACCCCCTGATGGAGCCGGTGACCCTCACTTTGACCTCACTCATGCACCTCACTTTTATGACAATGGATTTATGTTACTACCTTACAGTGACATTAACCTGTTGTAAGTCTTGCTTTCCTTCTGTACATTTCTTCCCCCAAATAGAGACACAATCACTGTTTGCAAAACCAAACCCACTTGAAGATATTTATTCTGTCTTTGAATATCTTTAAACCTTTTAGAGGAGCTAGACCAGTAAATACAAGTTTATAAACATAATGTGTAAATTCTGGACTAGAGAACAAGACACACACAGAAACAATGGATAAACATATGTGTATGTAGAAGCACAGTTCTAACACATTCTATATTAGGAAAATTATACAAAGATTATTAAATAAGATGAACATTGCAAGGTATAAATAAGATGTTTAGTATCAAAACTGAATTAATTAAAACTGAATTAACTAAAACTGTTTATTCTAATTTTAGAAATTATCATTTAAAAGTTATAACTTATATAAATACTTATTTTTCAAAAAAAGCTTAGCTGATGTTTGCTTATGTTAATGGAAATCTATTCTGAACTACAGACAGTTTTGGCTAGAAATATATATATACATGTTATGTTAGTGTTACATATCCATCAAGATAACTGTACTCCTGGGTGCTGGGATAGCTCAACAGGTTGAGCACCTGCATTGCAACCATGAGGTCCAGGGATCAAATCCTGGCCCCAGCCCATGCAAACCCATATGCTGAACTGTGACACAACTGGTAACTGCTGGGATGGTATCGAAAGTTCTCGTTGCCTTTGGGGAAGGCCCCCAGTTCGATTCCCATCCCGCATGACCCTACATCCACCTGTGTGGAACGAAACCATGTCACAACTAATGATGTACAACCATGGAGACTGCTCTGGGCCCTCCCCACCCCACCCCTTTCTCTCTCCATCTTCTCTCAAGCAATAAATCTTTAATATATATATATATATATATATATAGAGAGAGAGAGAGAGAGAGAGAGAAAGAGAACTATAATATTAATATATAGCCATATATTTCTTAGTCTACATTTAAAAATTAAGATAATCATGCTCTATATTGTGGTTTTTTGTGAGGTTTTTTATTTGTTGGTTTTTTTGCTAAAATATTAAGCTTGCATAGCTTTCTATTAGAATATATTTATGTGGAAAGATTCCACTGCATGTCTATACTCAAGTAGAGGTAGCCAATGAATAAGAAATAAACCAAGGTTTTTAAACCATATATATAATTGACATCTGCATACTTAATATATAAACAATGTATCAACACAAAAAGAATTTACTTTCAAATATTAATAATTAAATATAGATAAAAATTAGATCTAAACTCTCACCCAGAGATCTTTTATCATTAATTTTGTATTTTTCTTGCATTTTATAATGAATTCCTTTTGATAATATGAGAAATTCATTACAATGTTAATGTTTCCATGATTAAATTTTATGCACTAAGTGCAGCATCTCCAAATGCTTCAATTCTGTGAGGATGCAAAATTATTTATTAGTATTTTAACAGAATTCTAAATGAATGCTTAATAAATATCACATATTCTAATTCAACCATATTCACTAGAAAATGTAGCCTCCAGGTCCTTTCCACTGAAAAACTGGATGTGGCAGTGGAAGAAAATTAATTTTTCATATTCTCAGAGATAGTCTTCAATTATGAAATAGTTTAACTTGCTTGCTCATATTAATGCCTGTTACAAAACTAGGCACAGTTAATTACCATGTAGCCAGTTCTCTAGGAGTTCTATGAAATCTTCCTCTGCATGGCTAATGCAGAGTGACGGAAGTTAAAAGCTAAGAGACATAAATTTGGTTTCCTTTTTCAAGAGATTGACTGTTTTCAAAGACTTAAGTGTCAGTGATAATGAGAAACCAACCACCTCCTCCATTTTACAGCTTTAGGTATGTTCAACAAGGGTAATGATTTATGTGACCCAATTTTAGCAAAGGTAAAAATGGTCTAATAGCTCTGTTCTAGGTTTACTTAAGTGTCTGTCCTAAATGGTTTGTATATTCATACGGAGATTATTGCCTGAAAATGCAACTTGGCATTTCTGCAATTTGAGCAATTCTTATCCTGCTTGGCAGATGCTTTTACTTTCCATTATACTAGATTTTATACAAATAGCTTTAAAATGCTTTCCTTGAGAGGTATAAAGTATATTTGTCAGAGGTGGGGGAGAAGAGGCAATGACTTCTGCACTTTTGTTGTTGTTGTTTTTTCCCTGAATAATAAATTCTACAGGATTAAGAAGCTGAATTAAAATGGTTATTTCTATCCAAAATACAAGAGTCTGTTCAAGAGAGGGTAAGATTTCTATACCTACATGATTTTACCAAATCCAGTGAAATACCTCAAGGTTTATTCAGTCACAGACCTCTAAGATTTCAATGAGACGGTCAGATATTCTTCCAGTATACCCATGGTAGCAAAAGTAGTTTGGCAAATATATGAAATATATACAGTCTAAAAAGCACTTTAGAATAATGCCTGGCACAGAGTAAACATCATATAAGTATTATCTATTATTACTATTACTGTATATTTTTCAGTGTACATTTTAAATCCTCATATTTGCCTTGTGTTATCTATGGGTAGTTGTATATATGCTTTTATCTAGGTAGGGTTTTTAAAAACCTGGTTTTAATAAACATTACCCTCTTCATAGTATGCTCTGACATTTCAGCTGTTACTGATACAGCTTAGGTATAGGAAGAGTTTCATAAAATAAAAAACAAGTATCTTAATAGTTGGAAGTCAGAGGCACCTGCCTGTAGTATCTTCCATACTAACTTTTGTTGTTTCAGATTTGCCATTTGTGCTCAGAGTGCTAGAAATCAAAGGATATAAATTGCTTCTCTATTTTGTAACCAGAAACCGTTTTGTCACTTGGAAATGATTGTCTACTAATAAAGCACTTCAGTTTCCTGTTTATAAAGAAAAACCAATGTATAAGCCATCAGATTTTGTTCTTTAACGTGAAAGCTTTTTATTAGGTTTTTCTACAGAGGGTTTGCTTAGTTTTTTAATTGCTTATAAATTTTATAAATTTTCTTAAAGGTAATATACACTTGTTTTTTTCCCCCCAACATTTGCTCCACATGTCTGTCTACTTGGTTTCTAATGCTTCTGCCCTCTATATACCTTTTCATTGTACTCAGATAAAAAGTTGCAAATACATGATTACATTGTATGTCTTTATTAAAGTAGCCATGCCCTTTGGTTTTTAAAAAAGCAATGTTCTGGCTTTTTATTTTTAAATTCAGTAGTTGAAATATAAAATCGACCTGTAGTTTGCTTACTTGTTTTTAAACAAACCAGTTTTAGAATTAGAGGGGGGATGGGAGGCTTTGCAACCAGAAATACCTTAGCTTACATCCTCACTCTGTCACCTACAAGCTCTGTGACTAGGGCAGGTTGCTTAGCATTTTTGAACTTTAGGTTGTTCTTTTGTAGAATACAGAAAATATCTATCTCAGGATTGTGCAAGATTGCCCTACAGATGATTCAATGAGATACTCAACATAAAAGGATTTACATAGTGCCTAAAACATATCAAGCACTCAGTATATGTAAGATAAAAATGATTATTTATATTAATATGATTCTATATTAAGAGGAAAGAGATAGTAATGGATAATAGCTATGTTTAAATAGCTTGATAAGGAAAGAAAAGAGGAAAAATCAATTAGTGTAAATTGTGTACATACTGTCTTCAACGTAGAACAAACACTAAAACCAACACCTAGACTTTATTTCACTTCAACCTATATGTTTTGTCTTATGCCAGATACTACAAATACTAAAATGAAAAAGACACTTAATTTGACTGATTTACAGTTAAAGTAATAGGAATTAATACAGCTGTTTAATTAAGTTGTTCCACTACTAGTAAATGCAAATATACAATAATACCTTAACATCTGTTGTGAAGTGAAAGTTATACGTAACTACAATGTAACAGTATCTGCCCTTTATTGTATGCCTACTACATGCCAAGACCATCCTAAGACTTTTAGAAACCTTGTTTAATTTCCTCAATAATACAATGAAGTGGATATTATTATTAAGGACATTTTACATGTGCCAAAACTGAGGCTCAGAAATTAAGGAATGTGCCCTAGTTCAATCTATCCAAGTTACCATCCTCGTCTAAACAACAAACCTCAGAAGTATAAAACAAACCAAACTGCTTTGAAGAAACAAAAAGAATCCCCCACTGATACCGTCCTTCACTTTTTTATCAAGGCATACATACATCACACTACCTGGACCCATATTCCTGTTCTACCATTTATTAGCTCTATGATCTTGTGAAGTTATTTTATCTGTCTGCACCTGAGTGCCTTCTTCTACTAAGGACTGAGAATAATTATAATACCGTAAAGGGCTTTGAGGTTTTTTAAATTCATCTGGGTTTTTTTTTTTAGCTTGATTTTTTTTTTTAAATAACTTGGAACAGTTCCTGATATAAGCTCCATATTCATGAACAAAAAAGTAAATTAATAATAATAATAAAGCACACACAAACACCTTAACCAAGCCATCTAATGTATTCTCCAAGACAGTCCATATTTTCCTCCTCACCCCCTTTTCCTACTTTCACAAGCAATGTCTGCTTTTAATAGAAAACCAAATGAACAATAAGTCTGTGTTAAAGAGTAGGATATCGGCAAAATTTAGTACTTAGTTCAATATGTTTGCTATACATTTACTCATCTGTTAGTCATATTTTTCTATAAGAATGACCCTGCTAAAACTATTTTTCCGTGATCATTTATCTTGGTGTCTGAGTCTCGTTCATGGAAATCATTCCCTTGTTACTCTAAAAACTAGATGTCAGAAATGATGCTAATGTAACTTGCAGTGACTGTCACAGACTTAGCTCCTTTAAGGACACAGTCATTGCCTAAAACTTGTGATCTGTATTGATCAGGAAGCAACGTTTTAGAAAAAAGAAAAAAAAGGAAATATTTAGTTCTAACCAGTTGTTTTCAGTTTTTATGAAAAGGAATTAAACTTTTTACTTTAAAAAATGCATTTGATTGTTAATACAGCAATATTTGGTCCATTTCTTTTACAGGAAAGATGGGTGATGCAGTTCATCACTTTGGGAAATACTCCATTTTAGGAACAATCTGGTTTTCTGTTATCAGTTTTTAATAATTAGTATTCTGTTTATGATCATCGTAGTTATTTTTATTTGTTTTTAAATAATATTTTATTTCTTTGTGCAAAAGTGAGACAAGTTTATGTATAATAATTCATAAAGTCCATTAGAACAATAAATAAAATTTACTATTTTTTTTGTTAAAATCTCTAGTATAATTATAAAAGTGCATAGTTTTTTAAGATGTAACACTTAACTCACTTTCATTGATTAGCAATTTTTCTGTGATGCTATGTTGGAACAGGCTTATGTCCTAGAGGTTACTATAAACTTGAAGTTATATATTATATGTGTGTGTGTGTGTGTACCCGTGTGTACCCCCACCACACACACACACACACACACACACACACACACACACACACACACTGCCTGGAAAAAAATCCAACCATTGTTACTATAATGAGAATGGCTACATGGCTGGATACTTTCCAGACAGCCCTCATATATATTTAACATGATAGTTTTTATGTTTCATTTCTCTTGAGGTGTGTGGATTTGAAATGTTGGATTTAGTTATAGTTAAGCAAAATTTAGCTCTTAAATAACCCTTTTC
This sequence comes from Craseonycteris thonglongyai, assembly GCA_004027555.1. Classification (NCBI taxonomy): domain Eukaryota; kingdom Metazoa; phylum Chordata; class Mammalia; order Chiroptera; family Craseonycteridae; genus Craseonycteris; species Craseonycteris thonglongyai. Next base: position 12,584 of record PVKE010026163.1, read on the forward strand.
ATAGTGTGGAAAGTTGACCAGGATACTAAGAAGAGAATGAAATACCTTGGGCAAATGTATGATTAATCATTACCAGCTTAAAAAATGAAATACTAGGTCAAAGGATTTTGAATGCTAGTCATTTACAAGTTCTACATAGTACTGTGGTAATTATTCTTGATCTCTGAACTCATTTATTCCACCATATATTATAAATTTCTGTCAATATTATATATTTTCTTACTTAATTTAGTACTAGTCTGTTGTTATTCTCTTTGTTTTCCCATCTTTCTCAAGCACAATCAAATACTATTTGAGTCAAAAGCTAGTTTTAGTATAATTTACCTTCTATAAAGTAGACTTTTAAAATCAACATATCTAACATGTTTTTCTTATCTATGATGTTGTGACTAAATACTTTTAAAGTGCTATAACTACATATTTTTTCACCATATGTCCTCCAGGTTCACAGTGGAACAAGAAATTGATTTAAAAGATCTTATGAAGGCTCTTGGAGTTACTGAAGTTTTCATCAAAAATGCAAACTTGACAGCTTTGTCTGGTAGGAAACACCAATTTTAATCAGTTTTATCCCATAAAAGAATTTTAAAATGATGATGTTGACCCAGAGTAAGGTGGGAGGGAAATGAGGGAGGAGGGAAAGGGGGTCAAATATATGAAGAAGTGATTCTGGGTGGTGCACACACAATGCCACACATAGACAATGTATTGCAAAATTGTATACCTGAGACTTATGCGATTTTGTTAACCAGTGTCACCCCAAAAACATTTAATTAAAAAAAAATAATAAACAAAATGATGAGGGTGAATCCTCTCTGGAGTTTTGGATAAAATATAATTATCATTTACTAGTTAAATATAATAAATCTTTAACTTCTACAAGTAAAATTATAAATAATAATAACATTAAGTTTATAATTTTCTGCTTTATGTTTTATCTTTGACAGTAGATTATATTCTCCAGAAGACCTGTCTTATACATCGTTTAATGCCCCATCCCATCTAACACAGTGCCTTGTAGATAATTAATAAATGTGTTGATTGAATATCTTAATATGTCCAGTTATAATAAATCAAATAGGAAAAAAGGAGGAAGGGAGGATGAGTGTCTGCCGCTAAACCTAGATACTTTTAAAGATACTAACTAGTGACATGATGTGAATATTATTCTAAGTCTTCAATAAAAAACAGTGGTTTTGAGTTAGCTTAAAAATATACCTGGCATATTAGGTGTTGAGTAATTTACTTTAAATATCACAAGAAAAAAAATCAGTTGAACTATTTGATTTTGATGTCCTAATTTGTTCAGGGTAAAAACTATTACGGTATATATTAGTAACATTGAAGTACTTGGAACCTCTAAAATTCTTTTGGAAATATTTTTAAGCTGCTAATACTGAGATATTTGTCATTGAAATAAGGTACCTGTGAGTTTAAGACTCAGCTTGTTAATGATCATTTTCTATCATGTCTATAGAAAACAAAATGGAACAATTTGTTTTTTAATTAGATAAAGTCAACTATATATTAAGTGAAAAGAAACTAACATGTAAGGCCTCTTTGTATGTAATTTATTGAACCTAGTTCTCCAAATAAAGAAAGCTAAAATCATAGAAGATTCCTTAGCAGCTCATGAGTTACAGGAAAGAATTTCGTTTTCCTCTCCTGAAGTTGCAGCCTATAGAAAATCATTCTGACCAAATAATAGCTTCTGAATCTGGAGTGTGAGGGCCCATGGACTGGATTCAGAGATATGGATGCTGCCATCCCTGCAATTGTGTATAGGGGTGTGTGCATACAGAAGGTGGGGGGAGAGAGAGAGAGAGAGAGAGAGAAGGAGAGAGAGAGAGAGAGAGAGAAGGAGAGAGAGAGAGAGAAAGAGAAAGAGAGAGGGAGAGAGAAACTGGGTAGAGAAAAGAAAGCATGGTCATGCCTTTCAGTAAATTCTCAAGGAGTCTACAGTCCAAAAGGCCTTGCCCTCTCAGAATTAGGATTGGGCAGATTGTTTTCTAAGCAGCACTCAGCTTACAACAGTAAGATGAGACTGATGTACTTGGTACTACAACTTCTACACCACATTTAGAGAGCTTACATCACAAAACACTAGTAGATCTGTTCTGCCTACTATATAAATGTTCCTGTCCACACAAAGAATTTTTCCCGAGTAGAGGTTTTTATGACTCACATTTGGCAACTATAATATAATAGCTTTGAAGTCTTCAATGAGACAGTCAAGAAGGTACAATGGGTAGAGATTCAAAAGATAATGCATACCTTTGTATCTGAGTCAGAAATCCATTCATGACTTAAGCATAGTAAAATTTAAAGTTCCTATGCTCCCTTCCTCAGGAACTGAGAGACTCTGTCTACTGTACTGGCCAAAGTCCAAGTGGGTAATTACATGCTACTTTCTTACCATGGCTCTATTGTCAGTCTCACCCAAATACCCAGGCAGTTATTTCACACACATAGAATATCTGCTGCTTTTGAGTCCTGAGGGTGCAGCTCTGCAATGGCAAATCTATTATTGTGGTCAGTGTAGTTTAAACTTTTTTACATATTTGGAAGGTTTCTAAGGTAATAGTCATATGTTATTGCCTTTATTATGTACAGAGACAGTAGAGCATAGAGATACATGGACGCTGATGGTTTATAGTTTAGAAGTAACAGTAGGTGTTTGCATAGTCTATAAATTAGATGCAATGTCTCTTTTAGATCAAACCTCTATCAGAATTGAATCTTTGTAGGTGTTCTGCTCCCAGAGGCATCTCCTGAACCTGGCACATGGCTGACACATGGTTGGCACACAGTCCATGTTTATTAAGTGATAAAATGAGAGAGGAAAGAAGAGAAGTGATTTCCTTGGGACCACCTTATACTTTACATTTCTTGGAAAATTTACTCCTTAAAACATGAGCAGGAAATCCAGTATTAGCCATTCTTAAACCCAATTCCAATCTTCAGGGTAATTTGATGATAGATCTAAAGACACCCTCTTAAGCTTTCAATGGGAATTCTTATATTCTTAATTCCCTAGTTTTACCAGAGTCTTGGTAGCCTCAGTATGCCAACCACCCCAATCCGTATCTCTCTTGTCTGTCTGTCTCTCTGTCTGTCTGTCTGTCTCTCTCTCTCTCTCTCTCACCCCCCCACCCCCACACACACACTAATTCATTCAAAAACTATCTAGTGGCACAACTATAACACTTCCCTCTGGGGATGCCGGGATGGCTCAGTGGGTTGAGTGCTCAGCTCGAAGCCCGGAGGTCCAAGGATCAAATCCTGACCCCAGCCCATGTGAATCCATATGCTGAACTGAGAT
>PVKE010026164.1:0-22517 GCA_004027555.1 Craseonycteris thonglongyai
CAGTGATACTAATTTGGACATTCTGGATTCCAGATATGTGAGAGAATACATTTTTGTTGTTTTAAGACATTTTGTTGATTTAAGTGAGAAGACAATTTTTTTATTTGTTTTGTTGCTGTGATAATTTATCACTGCAGTCATAGGAAACTAGTATAATAACAACATTTCAACTACTGCTTGTCAAAGGGGAGGAGCTTGGAGCTTGAGTGCAGCCAACTTAACTGACTTCTAAAACAAAACATATTGATATTCTTCAAAAAAATACGATAGAATCTAGAATCTCTATGACATCCAGGGTGTAATCTAAAATTACTAGATATGCTTGCCTCCTTCTGCTACGCTCCTCAAAACGAAAAGAAAAGGAAAAAAAACCCTGAAAAATGTTACTACTATATGAGTAAAGGCAACTATTGGAATTAGTAAAAAATGATTTTTTAAACTGTTATTATAACTATGCTATGAGCAAAAAAAAAAAATTTTCTATAATGGATATTTTCCCCAATACATTATCTGCACACAAACTTTTATCTTAGAATCTGTTTTTTGGGTAACCCACACAATATAATATAATATATGCAATATAATATACGCTCATTATACAAAGTATGCAAATCTAGGAGACATAATAGTTGGAAAGAAATCTACCCAGAAAATGGCAAATTATTGCTTGATATTATTAGTTTACTAGGCTTTTGTAACTACAAATTTTCCCTGAATTTTTATGAATATCCTGATTAAAGGCTAACTAATTTCAACTACAAAAAAAATATTGCTTTCTTCTGCACTCCTCTCCCCTTTCTTCTCTTCAGTAATTATAATTTATATCTCTTATATCTGCAATATTCATTTTTCTAAACTTCCCCTTACTATAAAAATGTTTAAATCTCTCTTGTTAAAAAATGCTATGACCCCACATTTTCCTCTAATCACAGTACAAGACCTTGAGAGCTGAAAATTTACCACTGTGGCCCTCACATTGCCTTTCCCAAATTTTTTTTTTCTCTCTCTCTCTCTTTCTGTCTCTCTCTTAATCTTAAGAATTGTATACCTGATTCTTGACTCTTTTATCACTTTATCTTTTTTCTTGTGTGATGTTATACATTCTTCTGGTTCCACCTTCCTCTTTGACAATAGTTTTTCTGAGTCTCTATCTCCAACCTTGGATTTACTCTACAGTGCAGACATATAAATCTATTTCTCTAGTAAATATTTCTACTTGGATGATTCATAAGCACATCAAACTCAAAATGTCCAAAACTAAAATAATTGGGGAATCTAAAATACTCAGTGGGTTGGGTGCTTGCTTTGCAACACCTGGAACCAAGGGTCAAATCCTGGCCTTAGCCTGTGCTGACCCATATGTTGAACTGGGGCATGCTTCCCATGTGGGAATGCCCAGTTCAGTTCTCATCCCCTGATTCAGATCCTGGCTTGAGGTGGCATGCCTCCCATGCAGGAGGCCCCTGGAATTGTTCCTGCTCTTTGGAGCCCCCACCCACCTATGCAGAACAAAACCATGTCAAAAGACTGATGATGTACAACTATGGAGACTGCTCTGGGCCTTCCCCCTTCTCTCTGTCTCTCTCTGTCTCTGTCAAAAACAATAAAATAAATCTTAAAAAAAAAAAAGAATAAAAAGTTTAAGATAACATTCCTAGTTGGAAAAAAAATGGGAAAGATATATAATGTAAATTAGCCAGGTATACACAAGAATTGAGATAATTTGATTATGATTAAACCTTAATTATGAAGAGAATAAAAAATGAATTGGAAACAGCATTGGCTTCCTCACTATTCTTTAAATAAATGAGGCAAGCTCCAATTGTAGGGACTTTACACATAAATTTATTATGATACTGTATAATTTTATTGCAAACATTTGCTAATACATTTTTTCATTGCAAATAAAAAGCCCCTTTAGGGCTAGTACTATATTTAGTTGATTGGGAATACTGGTAAAAACTAAAAATAAGTTATTTTCGTCTACTTTTGTTTATATATTTTCTGAAAAAAACCTTCAGAAAAGGTGACACATCAATCAGAGCTTTAAACACAAACAGATGTTAACTAGATAAGGGATAAGGAACAGCAGAGCTATAGTTTTATAGTTAAGAAATCCAATTCTATAGTGTGTTTATATTTTAAATGAAAAACATAGATTTGTTTTTAGGATCACACTAATGGTTAATCATGATGCAAAGAACATGCCCATTACTTCTTAATGAGCTCTTAACTTGAAGGTTAATTGTGAGAATTGTGGCAATTTGGTAATGAAACTACAATAAAATTATAAATCCAACTATATAAGTAGAGAATATATAAAATTTAAATTTTCAGACTCTAAATTCTTGCCTGTTTCTGAAGCAAATGAAGTCGTAAATGCCATTCCATTTGTTCCATTGCCCTTTCCTTGACTAGTCGATATAATGTGAGGAACATATAGCAGAAGTATTTCAGCACACAAGCAAAGTACAAAGCTTAAGAGGAAAGTATTACCTACTGCCAGTAAATCTGAACATTTAGCCACCATTATCAAATAAGAAGCTCTGCTTAAAATAAAATTTATATTAACTGTCATATGGATATAATTTTTATCCAAAAATTTGTACCATCTAATATTGAGATAAAATTAGCTCAAGCCTGGACTCCTCTCCATCTGGTTTTCTACCTGGGGGAGCGGTATAAGTCATATATATAACAGTATGTAAATATATATATAATTTTGATATACAACGTCTGACAATTAAGTTCACAAACTTGCCACCATGACTTATGTTGGTAGCACTGTACAAACAACTCAGTAATGTATAACCTTGGTGTATCAGTGTCTCACAGCTGTGTTTGTGTTAACATGGTGGTGTCTTGCCAAGTGTCATTCACTATTGTTGTGTATTTTGGTGTGCCATCCTGAGAATGTTGAAGCTTGAATTAGAGCAACAAACAAATGTTACATTTGTTGTTAAACGTGGTAAGAATGGAAGTGAAATCAGCAACATGTTAGTCCAAGTTGATGGGGATAATGCCATGAAGAAAACAGCAGGGTCCAAAAGCATTACCGTATTTTTCACTCCATAAGACGTGCCTGACCTGCCTGGACCCTCTCTCCTTCCATGCAGTCCCTGCTTTCTGATCTGGCTGCAGGCTTCCCCACGGCACAATTAAGGTCCCCAACGTGCACTCTTCTTTGCAGTATTCGCTCCATAAGATGCACACACTTTTCCCTCCACTTTTTGGGGGGGTCGGTGGGGGGCAGTGCGTCTTATGGACTGAAAAATACGGTAAATATTTTTCTGAGGAGAGAAAGCATCAGTGATGAATGTCCAGGTGGTCAGTAATGAGCAGAACTGATGAAAACATTGCAAAAACTCATCCAATTGTGCATCAAAATTACCAGCTGACTATGAGAAACACAGCAGACTAAGTAAATATTGATAAACAGTTAGGAAATTTTTAACTGAAAATCTTGGCATGAGAAAGGTATGTGTACAAATGGTCACAAAGGAGCTTACCAATGAACCAAAGCAAAGGAGAGTTGAAGTTTGCCAAGACCTTTGGAGAAGCAAGATGATGTTTGGGGCCATGTTATCACTGATGATGAAATATGAGTGTGCCAATATGACCCTGAAACAAAGTGTCAAAATGCACAATGGAAATTAGCCAATTTTTTATGACCAAAAACGTTTTGGCAGTCCAAATAAAGAGTCAACATGATGTTGCTAACCTTTTTTGATATCAGAAGGATTGTTCATTATAAATTGATATGAACTAGAGAAACAGTCAACCAAGTTGACTATTTGGAAGTTCTGAAAATGCTGCATGAAGAAGTTAAGACAAAAAGACCTGAAATTTTTGCCAACAACTCATGACTCTTGCATAATGACAATGCACAAGCTCACACGGCACTATCTGAGAGAGTTTTTAGCCAGTAAACAAATAACTGTATTGGAACACCCTCCCTACTCACCTGATCTGGCCCCCAATGACTTTTTGTTTTTACCCGAACATAAAGTAAATATTGAAAAACAGACGTTTTGATGACATTCAGGACATCAATGGTAATATGATGATAGCTCTGGTGGCCATTCCAGAAAAAGAGTTCCACACTTGCTTTGAAGGGTATGCTAGGCATTGGCCTCAGTGAATAGCTTCCCAAGGGGAGTACTTCAAAGGTGACTACAGTGATAATCAGTAATGAGGTACGTACCACCTTTTCTAGAATGAGTTCATGAATTTAATTGTTGGAGCTTTTATGTCTTATATTTTAGATACATATGTATATGTCAATCACATATATGTGATTATAATAAGCCAGAAGCTGCTTACTCTACTTTCCCGGGTTACTTGAATGCCTGAATTCCTATATTGCTATTGCTCTTAACAATCTTATTAGGTTAAGTAGGTAGTTCTTATTATCAAGAATGCCTTTGTTGATTAATAGGCTTCTAGTATGAACTCAAACAAGTAGTACAAAGGTCAGGTCGGTTAGAAAAAAAAAATGTGAGGGACCGCAGTGGTTCATTTAGACTTTAAGCTTGAAAATGATATGAGAAGCTTGAATTTTTCATGTTTCACAGCTCTTTGTAAAGGATGTTTGGTAGAGGTCAATAGAATTAACGAGAAATGATGCGCTGTTAGAGCTAGGACTCCTCACTTTGAGAGTGCCCACCCTTTTAAGTGCTCCCCTATTTTTAATTCTCTAACACCTTGAATTGGAGTCTAAACTTCCAACTCTTTTCCATTACAAATGATCTGGCTCCTCTACCATTCAGACCTCACCTCAGTCTACTCTGTTCTCTCTTTTTAGAAAACATAGATTTATCTGTTTGTTTGTTTAATTTTTTAATTTTAAAATTTATTGGGGTGACATTGGTTGGTAAAAATTACATAGGATCCAGGTGTACAATTCTACATTACATTGTCTATGCATTGCATTATGTGCTCACCACCCAGAATCAGTTCTCTTTCAATCACTATATATTTGATGCCTCCTCCCTACTCCCACCTACTCCCCCCTACCTCCCCCTTTACCCTCAGGTAACCAATAAACTATTGACTGTGTCCATGAGTTTTTGTTTCTTTGTTACTTCCAGCTTTATTTAACATGTTCCATCCATATTGTCCTGGATTCTGTACCTCAAATGTGCCAAAGTCAGTTGCTGTTTCTTTTTTCTAAAAGGCTTTTACCTTGGCTATTTATGTAATTGAATTTCTATAATTTTTCAAGTCTAATCTTAAATGTCACCTCTCAGAGAAGACATCACAATGACAAGACTGGGCAGGGGTACACAGGCTGTCATATGTGGCAGCATGAGCAACCACTCTTTGGCCATCAACTGAAATCCCTGCTGACTATAATGGCATTGTAAAATTAAACCATAAATTTTGACCAAGTGCAACAAAGAAAATGGAAATTTTTTAGAAGTCGCATTTTAACTCCTTTTCATTTCTCCTTTTAAGATCACAACAAATTGCATGAACAACAATTTCTGCAATATAAAATGCCAATTAGCTTTGATTATTTTCCTAATGTCCAATTAGATACCCAAGCCCAAAATCTAGAAGTTGTCTTTTATTCTTTCTGTCCTCTCACTCACCTATATATTCATTAATAATAGCTATTAATCATCCCCCAGATTAGATTCTAATGTATCACAGTGCCACCTCCCTGACCAAAGCTGCCTTTATGTTTTTCTAAGCCTCGTGCAATAGAACCTCATGCAAGCTTCCATTGGTCTCTCTCCTTACTCTCCAACTTATTTGCCAAATTATCCAGAGTGATCATTTAGAAGTGGAAGTCAGGTTAGATCACTTGCCTAGTAAATATTCTCTAACTCCTGGCATTTCAGTTCAGAAGTCCAACTCTTTTCCTTTACAAATGACCTGGTTCCTCCCTACCTCTTTGACCTCATCTCAAAGCACTCAGTTCTTTTCTAAAAATGTTCCAACCACAATGATATTGATTCTAGTCATCAAGTGTGCCAAACTCAGTCATTGTTCCCTTTTTCCTAAAATGTTCTTCTGGTTCTTCATATGATTGGCTGAGTTTCCAAGTTGGATATTTAATGCCATTTCTCAGAGAAGACTTCTGTGACAACACTCCTAAAGTCCATCCATAACACAGACTCTTTTTCATATCATACCATGGTTTTTCCTTCATAGTGCTATATTGTAGAAAATAATATTTGATACTTAAATGTTTACTTGTATATCTTTTTTCTCTTCCTATGGAATGTGGGCAGAATGAGAAAGGACTTGTCTGTCTTATTCACTGCTGTCTCTTCAGTGATGGAACAGTGTATGACACATGGTACATGCTCAACAAATACCTTAGAATAAATAAACTACAGTTATGACACGTGTACTTTCTTAAAATACCCATGGCAGGTAGTAAAATAATCAATGAACACTGTTGGTGGGCACTCACACCATCACAGACTGACAAGCTCCCTCTGGACGGACGGTCCCGTAGAGTTGGCCATCTGGACTCTCCACAGCAGGTTGCTTGGTTTTGCTCCTTAGGCCATTGGTGGGCTCAAGATTGTTAGTTATCACTCCACTGATGCAGAAAGTGCGTCTAACAAAAGCTTTCTGAAACGTTCATGTTTAGCAACCTTTTATGTTTTATTTACTAGAGATGGTAATTTGCTCATTGAGTCAAATAATTGAAATAGCCTCATAATCTTTGCTTATGCATATCAAACGTTCACTTCCCTATACACACTAAATGTTCCTAATCTTTGAGTGAGTATAAGCTTCACTTTTGAGAAGGGACAAAAAATTAAAAGAGCTGAAAAGCTACTTGATTAAACCATAAGTGGACCAGATTAAGCAGTAGGATCACAATCAAGTCCAGAGATACTAATTAATTTATTTCTTTTATATATTTATGGAAAAATACATTTCTTGAAACATAGTAGCATTCAGAGAAAGATAATTTTCTAGAAAAATAAAACAACATTGCTTCGATACAAAGAAATGCATGTTTGGAAGAATGTAAACCTGTAGACGAGAGACTTGTCTTGCTAGAACAGTGCACATGGAGGTTTTGCCAAATCTTTTCTAATAAAGTTTCCTTTTTTTTTTTCTAATTTTTTATTTTGGTATAATAACATAACATAAAATTTAACATTTTACTCTTTTAGTATATGTGCTGCCAAGTAGCCACACAAGTAAAACCACACAATTTAGAGGTATTAAGAACATTCACCTTGTTGAGTGACCATCACTACCATCAATTTCCAGAACTCTTTTCATCTTGCAAAACAGAAACTTTATATCCATTAAACAAAAACACCACATTCGCTTTCATCCCCTTGCTCTTGGACACCACTATTTTTCCTCTATATAATTTTGACTAATCTAGGTACTTCCTATATTAATGAATAGAATCATATACTATTGGGGTTTATTTCCCTGAGTATAATGTCCTCACATTTCATCCATGTTGTAGCATGGGTTAGAACTTCCTTTCTTTTTTAAGTTATTTTTCAATTATAGTTGACTTACAATATATTAGTTTTTGGTGTACAACATAGTGATTAGACCTTTATATACCTTATGAAGTGATCACCTCCATAAGTCTGGTACCTATGTGTATGTGGCACCATACATAATTATTATTATTTATTTATTTATTTATTTTTGAGAGAGAGAGAGAGAGAGAGATACAGAGACAGAGACAGAGAGAGAACTAAACTGGGGGAGCTCCCAGTTCAGCATATGGGTCCGCATGGGCCAGGGCCGGGATTCAATCCCCGGTCCCCCGTGCTGCAAAGTGAGCACTTTACCCACTGAGCCATCCCGGCTTCCCCAATTATTATAATATTATTGACAATATTCCCTATGCTATACTTTATATCCACGGATGTAAGGTTATGTTTCTAATCCCCTTCACATTTTCCACCCATCTCCTCAAGCCATCTCCCATCTGGCAACCATGCTCAAGTAAATTGTAAATTGAATACTTTATATATCCACAATATAGAAAAAAAATAAAATATTAAAAACGATGTGTTAGTAAGTATATGCTTCATAGCTGTATTAATTCTGATTCTGTACTACATGTACTGTAGGATTGAGCAAATGGAAACATTAAATGCTATTATTGGGAGGCAGGGTTAGTACTGTGAAAGAAGAAAATGCAAATGTCGAATGGGGAAATGGCAAAGAATAACCTTGTGACATGGCATTAAAATTAGAAATGGCATGATAAATTTAAAATTTCTGTCTGTTGATCCTAGAAGCAATGACATCCCTGTGGCAATCTAGGACAAGATGTGGCATACAGGAAACAAGGAATCAAACATCACAAGGAAATAGAGGAGATTTCTAGGGTCAGTATAAAAGGACAACGAAGCCAGCATTACCATCAGTAAGTGAAGGCAGTACTGATCCCTGATTGAAGTAAGACAACAGAAGATTCCGGAAGAAATGTCCTTCCCCAAAAAAGGTATTATATAAGTAGAACATCAAATAATGCCCTATAAATATAAAATATCTATATAAATGTATAAAATTATACAAAATAGTCCAGGAGGAAAAAAAAGTTAATCAGCTAAGGCTGAATACAATACAAGCTTCCACTTTGTAAAAAGTTTTGAAAAAGGTTTTACAATCAGAGAGCACAGGAGGAAACTTAAGAGAGTTTAATCTGCATCTTATGTTTTGAAAAGGACATCTAGACAAAAGGCGATTTGTAGGATAAATATACAATTTATGGTTGTGGGGATAAGTGCCAGAAAAAAGTAATCCAAAAAGTTAAAAACTGTTTGCCTCGAGGAAACGAATATTGAGAGTGAGAAGGGGAGCAAATAGGGGACATTTGCTTATATATATTTTTTAATATTAATGACTGTTTAAAAGTTTGTGCCCCTGTAGGACTTTGTTCCTGCAATGCTGACATATTTGAGGAGTTAGGTTAGACACTATCACGGAATAATCTAGTAGTCCCATTTTAGAAATACTTCCCTGGGATGATGCTCTAGCTCAGGCATGTTCAACACGTGGCCCAGGATGGCTTTGAATGAGGTTCAACACAAATTCTTAAAACACTATAATATTTATTTTTGCAATCTTTGTTTTTATTTTTATGTGTTTGTTTGTTTGCGCATCAGCTATTGTTAGTGTTAGTGTGTTTTATGTGTGGCCCAAGACAATTCTTCCTCCATTGTGGCCCACGGAAGCCGAAAGGCTATATACTGCTGCTCTAGATCATTCCTTTGTCCTTTCCTTTATTATGCCCCAAATTTTTTGTCTGCCAACCCCTTCATTTTCTTTGCTATAACTTAATCACTATGAATCAAGAAGTGTATTTATAACTGTGTCCTCTCTCTTCTTGTCCTAGCTAAGTGAATACACAACACTGGAGATTTGTTGGAGATATTTAATACTAATAACCATAATGTAGCAGGTGTAAAAATCATAGCATAAGAAATACCTTATAAATAAATAAAAATATATTTAAAAAACAACAAAAGGGGAAGCCTGGATGGCTCAGTGGGTTAAGCGCTCACTTTGCAGCCCTGGGGACCAGGGATCGAATCCCGGCCCCAGCCTGTGCGGAACCATATGCTGAACTGGGAGCTCCCCCAGTTCAGTTCTCTCTGTGTCTCTGTATCTCTCTCTCTCTCTCTCTCTCTCTCTCTCTCTCTCTCTCTCTCTCTCTCTCTGTCAAAAATAAATAAATAAATAAAATATATTAAGAAATACCTTATGTATTAAGACTTAAGGGATACCAGGATAGCACAGCATTTGAGCACTTGCCTCACAATCACAAAATCCGGGGTTCGATTCCTGGCCCTGGCCCCTGCAACTCCATATGCTGAACTGTAGTGCAACTAGTTAACTGTCAGGAAGACTCGGCAGCAAAGGCCCTCGCCTCCCATGCAGGAGGCCCCAGGTTCAGTTTCTACCCTGTGTGTCCCCACATCTACCTGTGTGGAATAAAACCACATCACAACTAATAATAGACAACTATGGAGACTGCTCTGGGCTCGCTCTTTCTCTCTCTCACCTTCTCTCAAACAATACAATAATTCCTTTCAAAAAAGACTTAAAATTGCTAGTCTTAATCTTAATTGGAATGCAAATAAAAGTCCCTCATCTTGACACAGAGCTATCACTGAATCGTATCTTCACTTTCTTTCTGGGAGTCATATCCACTTATTGATTTATCACAAGGACAAAAGAAATATAATTTTAGAAGTGCAGGTCTCGTAAAGTATACCACTTATATATCCTTCTAAGGGAAAAAATTTATAAACATGCACATCTGGTGGTCAGAAAATAGATTCATATAGAGAAATCAAGAGAAGGGAAATGAAGGCTAACAGAGAGATTTCCAGCCAGGAGGGAGAGGTAAAAAGATTGGGCACATCGCCTGTTGGTTTGCAACCTCACAGCACTAGTTCCTTCTCTTGTAAAAGGTTTAAGAAGAAAAGAGTTTCTTAAGAAGGTTTTGTGGGTAAAATATAAAACTGGCCACCCATACATGGAGGGCAAGGAAGGATGGAAGGAAGGGGCAGACCACTCCAGAGTAATAGGTGGCAGCTTTACCAAGCAAAGAAACTTGCACAAAAGCTTATCGTGGACCGCCACAGGATGAGTAGATCTCTAGCTACACTTGCATGATCTTAGAAGTTTATACAAAGACCTCAACTGGGTTCAGCTGTGAATTGATTTCAGATGGTCTCAACATATTACTCTGTCATAGATATGTCCTTGAAACTGACTCCTACTGTAGACAGGGTGAACAGAACTCACATCCCAAGGACCATGGAGGAGGGGTGAGAAGCCTCCAATTGCCTTGGTCTCACTCAAGGGTCAACTGGCTGTCATGTGCTCTCGGTGACCTCTTCCAGCATTACCTTAGAGGTAGAATATTATTAATTCTCAAAATTGTAAGTATCAAATTATCACTATAATTTGAAAAAGCATCATAAATTTTGTCATTTTCATCATAATATTTCTTTTATTTTAAAAAATCAATTAAACATTTTAGGCTCCTCAAAATATATATCTGGGTAATAAATTTTTTAAAGCTGGAAAGAAAATTTTATAAAAAGTGAGTAATAAAAGGTATCTAGATCAGAAGCATCAAATAATAGCAATAAAAGTAGCAGAAGTCAGCAGCTTTAAACATTGAGAATTAACTATTATAAAACTGGCTGAAAGACAATTTTAAATGTGAAGGCAACCACCAAAAAAATAAATCAAGATGAACACTGTCCAAATCTTTAGGAGAGCCTTCCAGGTAAAGAAGATAGAAAATAGTAAATCTATAGCTCTTTCAATGTCTTTCCTTTTAACATTGTCTTGTCTTAAAATTACTTTTAGGCATTATTGTTAAATAATTAAGCCAAAACTTTCAAATATAATAAAAAAAATAGCAGAAGCCAAGCAAGTTGGCATAAGTAACAATGAGTTCTCAGACTCAACTAGTCTTTGTGGAGCAGCTTCTAGGTGCCAGGCTCCTTTTGAAGCTGGATTTCATCACAAATCTAAGTTGGGCATCACTTTTCTCATTCTTACAAATGAGGACACAAATTCATAAAAAGCAAATAGTTCACCCAAGGTCATAAATCTAATGAGTGCCAGGATTGTGTTTCAAATCCAGATATTTGGACTCCAATATTATTATGATTCTCTCAATTACTTTATACAGCCTCCCTACAGCTTACTCAAGTTTAACAGTGCTCAAGTTCAGCAAGTCAACAATTGCTTTTTCTTTCTCTGTTGTGCTAACGTTCCTGCTCTCAAATCAACATAATAACGTGCATTGTGCCTTATAAACAGAATGTCCCCACTTAACAATATAGAGTAGCACAAATTTGTGTTCTATCAGGCCTCAGGCATCAATCTCAACAAAAGTGAAAAGGAGAGCAACTCTAGCTGCTTCCAAATTTCCCTGACATTCTAGGAGCAATGTCAAATAAAATTCTGCTGCTTAACCAAAAAAAAACCACACCAAAAATAAAACAACAAAACCTTGAAGCATTCAATCTAGTAAGTAAGCACACACTCACAAACTTTTCTATTATTTTTAACTATTCCCAATTGTAGCCAAATAATTTCTCATTTTACTCTAAAAATCCCAGTTACATAAAATTTCCATTGTTTCTCAAGCTATGAGAACAGTAGAGAAATACGTACTGAACTCTCAAAAGGTGAAATAAAAACTGTAGAACTGTTAGTATGGAGGTGTTTCTTGAGGTAAACTCCAAGTTTCTGTGTAGCCATTGGGTCTGATGGAACAGAATAAAAAGGCTAATTTAATAGACACCCATTCTCCTTGACATCTATCCAACTAACCATCCTAAATAGAAGGTTAGGCTAGTTGGACGAAACAGGTCCTTGAAGAACATTAATTCTCAACTCTACTGAGGAATTTAGACCAAAAATTTATATACCATACAGTTATTATATTGGAGAATTCAAAATGCCAAAATTTACCACAACCAAGAAGAAAGATATATGGATGCTGTCAAGTAATTATATGTAATATCTGAGCAGATTAACAGTAGTGAGGTAGTCCTGTTTTATTAATGCCTTTACATTTATATGCTAAAGTGCTTACATTAAAAAAAAAAAAAAAAGTATGTATCTCCCAAGTCAGGCATCTATTTATCCAATAGTATGGCTAATGCGGCTGAATCTCTGTGTGTATATAAGGAAAAACAAAGATAAAAATGACTACATGAACACATGTAAAAACCATGCCTTTATGTTTTATACTCCTGTGTAACTCCTTTAGTTTTCGAGTCCATCTTTCTCTTTTTCTAAGAAAAAGAGGCAAAGACAAGCTAAATTGATGACTAACAACTGTTCATAGACTTGTTGCAAAAGGTTTGTTAGTACAGTATTGTGCCTCTTTTAAGTTTTCCTTTGTGTTATCAATTACCAAATGAGAGGGGCCACAATATATTAATTCCAGAGACCAAATCCCAGTTTTTAGGTAGCAAAAGATGTTCTCATACCAGTTATATGCTTTATAAGAAATATATTTTAAAATATGGTATATCCTAAATTCCTGCATTTCTTACCAACCCTACTTAACTATGACTTTAGCCCAAGCTACAGTCAATTCTGGCTTGATAACTACGCCTGGCTTCCTGCCTCTTGGTCCTCGGCCTTCATTTTGCCATGCAGCAGGAAAAGGAATGAAACTTTTACAGTGTAAATAGATCATGCCAACCCCATGATCTCAAAATCTCCTAATAACTTCCCAGCTCTCAGAAAGAAAAAACAAAGTATTTCCCATGGCCTGAAAGACCCTAAGGTGTCTGGCCCCAGCCTATCTCTAAGTGAATCCAAGAAAAGAGGTATGTGATCAGACAGAGGGTGTAGGCTCTCAGGAAACAGATTTATCCAAGAAATTAGAGTTGTTAATTTTGATAATTTGTTTCTCTAAGAATAAGGAAGAAAAGGGGGTGGGCATATATATAGATTCAAGGAAAAAGAAAGGAAATGTTTCCATGCAGAGATAAAAAAAAAACAAACGAGTGAGATTAAGGTATGTTGTACGTGTTAGTGAAAGAAAAACTGGTTGTTATATTTGGAAATGACTTATCTTTGAACAATTTCAATGTAAGCTTGCTTAGTCATGCCAAGTAAAAAGAAAAAATATATATATATTATATTTATATATATATTTACTTTACTTTCATTGAAAGATTTGAGGGGATGTCAGAATAGCTCAACAGGTTGAGTGCTTGCTTTGCAGCTGTGAGGTCCGGGGATTGAGTCCTGGACCTGACCTATGCAAATCCATATGCTGAACTTGGGTGAGCTTCCCGTGACAGAGGCCGCCAGCTTGGTTCCTGCCCTCTGCGACCCCTTGTTCGCCTGTGTGGAATGAAACTATGTTAAAACTAATGATATACAACTGTGGAGATGGCTCTGGGCCCTCCTCCTTCTCTCTGTCTGTATCTGTTTCTCTTTCTCTCAAAATAATAAAATAAATCCCTTTAAAAAAAGAAAGTACTGTTGTCCACTTCGAACGTACATTTTCTGTGGGTTTGGTTATTAATAAAAGTCAATTACAAATAAATAAAACTTTAAAATGGTAAATGAGACTGTCCGAACTATATATAAAATATGACAATTAAAATATTAGTTGAATTATTTTAGAAAATTTAAATATATTAATATTTGGAAAGTCCATAAAAGTCCAACTAGAACAAGACTTCAGCTTTTGCACACTATAGCAATACGTTCCTTAACTGATTTGAACATACGGTCATCTAATTTCTAGTTGAAAATTTCCAATGAAAAGAAAATTTTTCATCTTAAGATTTCTTCCATTACAATTCTAATGAATAGAAGTTTCCCATGCAGGAGGCTCCCGGCCCAGTTCCTACTCTGCTCTGCCCCTGCACCCACCCGTGGAGTGAAACTATATTGAAAAAAAGCAATAAATAACTATGGAGACTGCTCTGGGCCCTCCGCCTTCTCTTTCTCTCTCTCTCTCTCTCTCTCTCTCTCTCTCTCTCTCTCTCTCTCTCTGTCAAAAACAATAAAAATAAATCATTCAATGAAAAAAAGGTAGATTTTTTTCTTCCCTGGAAAGTATCGGTTTGGCAATGATAGATTAGGTCAGGATGCTTAGAAAAACATGCTTAAAAACTTATGTTATAATTGATTTAATAATTGGTTAGCATTCAGCTCAAAATTGAACTCAGCTATACTGGTACCCACCGTGCAACAGAACCAACTTTCTTACACAAAAGAAATACCCTGAAGAGCCCACCGCTCTGCACAGGGAGAAGCTGTTGTGGAGAACTGAGGGTGAGTGCTGGACAAGAAGATGCAGAAGCAGCAGCCAGAAGAATAGTGCATCCTGTACATGGGGCTGGTGCCGTTCCTCTGGCCATCTGGTTCCTCATCAGAACCCTCTTCAGCTGGCTTTGCAGGAGGAGTTGGGAAGAGCTATGTGTGGTACTCACAGATTTGGAGGTTAAATATATGACCCTGGCTCCAGATTCCAAAGCCTAAGCCAAACTCCCAGAGGGTAACCTCCATAAAGCAAGGTTTTTTGTCTCTGAGGATCGCTGTTGGTCCCCACAGATGACATCAGTTCCTGGCACAGAAGATGTTCTGTTAAGTGTTTGTTGACTGTATCAGCTGGCATATCTTCTTGCTGAGTTCAGAAGTGAATCATCCTATTCCAAGTCTATAATTTTCCCTATTTCATTATACTCTAGTTTTCTTTTTTTAATCAAATATTATTAATATTAGTGCTGACGTTCGTTGAGTGTTACATGCCAAATGCTGTTCTATGAACTTAAAATGAATTAACTCATTTGCTTAAGCAAATTAAGTAAGCATTCTTAGCTCTCCTCCCATTGTGCATTTTACAATCTCCATTTCACTCAGATGTTGCTGCTTTGACCACTAAATACACTCTACTGCAAAGTACTTCAATTTTCCCAACTTCACATTTAGGGCCTAAGTGAGCTACCTGCAATCTAGCAACACAGATAACCCTAGCTCTAGTAACTATGTATCTTTCTTGGCTTTGTCACTATTGAGTGAGTCATATAAAAATTCAGAAGATAATCAAAAGGAATAACAACCAAAGCAGATTTTGTTTGTAAGTATGTGGTTTACACATTTCAGGTTTTGAGTATATTAAATGGTCCAGAAGAATCCCACTTGTTACAGGGTAAATTCTAACCTTTTAAATGATTTATGCAAAGCTTCTCATGATCCGTGTGGTCTCTGTCTTCCAATCACTCTCATCCCCTCGCACTTCCCACTCCTAAAAACACCATGCTCTTTCATATCTCCTTAGCTGTTGTGCTGCTAATTGCACCCTAAACTAGAGTCCTTGACAATTTCTCCAGACTTGAGCATGATAATGTGTGTTTGGTACTCATAAACCTTCAGTAAATAAATGAAAAGATGGATAAAGAAGATTCATTGTGGGATAATGATGAAAATTTTCTTCAACTATTATTAGCATGAATTCTAACAACATATTTTACCAAATACAGAGAAATAAAAAACAAAACAAAAAAACTCATTCAAACCCAACCTTTTTTTTTTTTTACAAGAATTCTCCTAAGGCATCTTTCAAATCTATAATCCTGACACTCTCTTAATACTCTAAAGTCTAGATAAGTTAAAATGTTCAACATAAAAAGGGTTTAGAAAGAAAAGAATAGCAAATATGAGTGCCATGTAACCATTCTCATTGTATTGACAATGGCTAAGTTTTTATCCCTGGACAGCCCTCATATTTCCCCAAGATTTATAAATACATTCTTCATTCTCTGCTGTGGCCTGAGTACAGCCCACTCTGGGCTTTTAGAGGAATCCTGTAGCCACTGTTTTACACAGTTAGTCATTAAACGTATGACACAAGAGAGGTAAAGGAGAGACTTCTCTTTCTTTCATTTCTAAGCATTTATCACATTATTATGATATATTTGCAAATGTGAGAAGCCCCAGGAAGAAACTTCAGTTTTGTAAACATTGAAAAACAACAAGAATAATTTTACCTCAATAACTTACATAAGCCTGGATCAACATTTAATGTAGACTCTTAAAGGTCAAACTATTTTTTCCTCATAAAAAATACATTAATAACACCTGTTTAAAAATTTCAAGGACCAGGTGTTAGTATGTCAACATTTTTTCCAGACTTTTTATTTTCTTCCTCTCTCCAATTTCGAACTTCTCCACACTACCAAACAGACTGACTTCTAAATCACAGCTCTAAGCATGTCACTTGTTGGCTTAAAAACTTGTAGGAGAGCCTCATTATCACGAAATAAAATACAGCATATGTGTGTGGTCCTCAGACACTGTCAAAGTTAAGTTAACTATCTTCCCAGTCATATATTCCACCTTTCATTTACATTAACTCTATTTTTCTAAACAAATTATTCTCCTTATTATTCCTAATTCTGGCTTTATTATCTGTCTAGAATAGCTGTCCTCTGAATTGCCTACTCATTTTCTACCTTTCCTTATTGTATGTATTTCATGGCATATTTAACAGTCCTGTGTGCATACAAGTATATGTGAAATGTTATTAAACTGTTAGGTTTTTGAAGGCATGGGTTTGTTCTTGTTTATGTCCTTCAGTATTCAGAACATTTAAAACTAGTAAGTACTCAATAAAAGAGTAAATGCTTATATTTCCTAATAAAACCACTATTCTGAATAGACATGAGGATTTTTCAGTCTCACAGTTATCATCTAAACATCAGCTGTCCACCTGTTGCTTGTTATCTACCAGTCTGCCAGATTGCGGAAACCTGATTGACAAAAAAAAGCTACTCTGTCTTGGAGAGTAGCGCCATCTTCTGACTTTACATTTCGCCTGTGCTATTCTTCCAACTTAACCTGGATCTTCAAATTCCCAGAGAAGAAAACAATATTTTCACTTATTTTCATTATCAATGTGAAACTATTACAAACTATTCTGACAGTTTGAAAACAGGCTCTGGTAATGCACTTTCTGCTCCAGAAACTTCCAAATCGTGGCAATTTTGGAAATGGCCCACAGAATGAATTGGAGATTCAATTGTGAGTCATTTCCTCCCTAAATTCAGAGTGATATATTTGCATATTTGAAAGTCACACTCACTGTTAGAGTCTAACAAAGTTTTATTTATGAAAATGAGAGCTTATGTTTCACCTCTTGAATCCCCAGAAAGGCTTAGATTTTTACCTTTATTTCCAAAACATGTCAGGACAACCTACAATACTACTTTGCATATTCCTTTTGAGATGAAAGCAGAACTGATCTTTTCATGAAGATCATGTGTGGGTCATATATACATAAGCACGATTGGCTTTGGACTGGGTAACTCTTTAAAGAAAATTTTACATATACAAATATAAAGTCAATCCTCTTTTAGAAAGGAGATTTCTGTATTTTGAAATACAAAATGCTCTGCATAATTTATTTTGCATCTATATGTCTGGACTCTGAGTAGGAAAATCCTAATGGAAAGGAATGGGATCATGGAAGGGAAATTTGTCCCTGCAGCTGAGTGGCAGGTTTGGGGACCCAGTCTACATTGTAACATTTTTCTGTTGTCAGACTTTTGAGCGAAACTTTTAACAGTAAACTTTAAGGAGTTATTGGATGGACACGTTCTCATAGTGAAGAGAGCTCCAAAGTCCTGGAGAAATAGTATTGACCACAAGCAGGGATCCATATTGAAGCCCAGAGAAGCAGCTTGAGTTAAAGATGCCAAGTATCATACAGGAAGCATCAGTGGAACAAGAAAATGTTCCTCAAAGTTACCAAGAAATATTTAAGGAGGGAAACTTGTTAAAAGATGCTATCTCCTGTAAATCAAGCAACAGTGAGAGATGCAAACGACTGTTATTTGGGTTTTAAGAGAGAAGTGACACAGAAGGTGGCAGAATTTGGGAACATTAAGTTCTTAAAAGAGTCAAACATTAGCCAAATGATTCACAAAGTGTTAAGAATTCATGGTCAGTAATATTTTTCATTAATGTTTATTTTCAGAACTTCCTCATTATTCAGAGAAATTTGGTTTGGCTTCCAGAACTAAACCATAGATAATTAATGCTGTATCTAGTATATATGACCAGCTTATAACCACAGATCTGATTTCTAAATATTGTCTCTAAATATGTACTTGTTTTTTACACTGAAGAGAAACATTTCTTAATTAATTGTAAAAGGCAATAGGAAAAAATAGAAGTAGAAATACTCAAACAGAAAAAGTCAGAAATAGAAATAGAGAAAGATAATGTGGACTAGGGGTGTCCAACCTTTTGGGTTCCCTGGGCCACATTGGAAGAAGGAGAATTGTCTTGGGCCACACATACAATACACTAACAATAATGATAGCTAATGAGCTAAAAAAAAAAAAAGGTCACAAAAAAAAAAAATCTCATAATGTTTTAAGAAAGTTTACAAATTTGTGTTGGGCCACATTCAAAGCCATTGTGGGCCACATGCAACCCGCAGGCCATGGGTTAGACAAGCTTAATGTAGATTATAATAAATTCTACCAGAAATATATACAGATAATTTTATAATTATAACTTTAAAATTAGGCCACAGGTAAATAGATATTTTTAATAATAAAAAACACTTGTGTTCTCTTCATTTTTATGCAATTAAATACTTTATATTTTTAGTAACTTTACTGAGGAATCATAACTCTGAGATTTCTATAACATCTTAAAGTTAGCAAGTTTTAAATTAGTATTCCATTTTGAAGAAGCAAATGTTTACCTGCCACTCATGTGGAAGTAGAAAATAGGGTGAGAGATACTTCATCTTTTATTTTGATGTTATTCAGTCCTTTTTTAAAGTGATATGGGTCCTAGGGGGATTTCAATATTAAATAACATATTGTACATCCACACTGATATTTTTACCATCTCTTGGCATTCCAAGCACACACATAGAATTCAGTTTTTTTGACATATTGAAAGTTCCCCTTGTGATGGTTCAGTGGGTTAAGCACTCACTTTGCAGCGCCGGGGACCAAGGATCGAATCCCGGCCCCGGCCCGTGCAGACCCACATGCTGAACTGGGGAGTGCCCCCAGTTCAGTTCTCTCACTGTCTCTGTATCTCTCTCTCTCTCTCTCTCTCTGTCAAAACAAACAAAAAAAAAAGTTCCTCTTGTGTCAAATACATGACTGTCTTTCTGAATTTTCTTTAAAGATTTATTTTATTGTTTGAGAGAACGTGAGAGAGAAAGAGAGACAGAAACAGAAGGGGGGAGGGCCCAGAGCCATCTCCATAGTTGTACATCATTAGTTGTGATGCAGTATCATTCCACACATGGGGCCACGTGGTGCACAAACCAAACTGGGGGCCTCCCAAGTGGAAGGCGAGAACCTTCGCCACCATCTTAGCAGATGCCAGTTGCTACACAACTCAGCATATTGGTTTGCATGGGCTGGGGCAGGAATTTGATCCCCGGACCTTGTGGTTGTAAGGCAAGCACGCAACCTGTTGAGCTATCCTGGCATCCCCTCTTTCTGAATTTGTATTGTCTCTGTAGTAGAGGTGTTGTTCTTACT
Source organism: Craseonycteris thonglongyai (assembly GCA_004027555.1). NCBI lineage: Eukaryota > Metazoa > Chordata > Mammalia > Chiroptera > Craseonycteridae > Craseonycteris > Craseonycteris thonglongyai. The sequence goes on from PVKE010026164.1 coordinate 20,025, forward strand.
TATGCTATTTTCCCTCCCTCTTATTCTGTAATAGAAGTCCTCTTTTCCTTGGGAAGCCTCTTCTATGTGGTCATGTAAGTCTGGTGCCCCATGAAGCACAGAGAAGGGAATATGATCCAGGCCTAGCAAAGTTTCTTCATCTTTTTGGATATTGTGACTAGTTCCGGAATAAGTTCAAGACTCAAACCAAGCGAAGCAGAATCTTTTCTGAATATTTTTTCTGGGGCTATCAGAAAAAAACTGCCCTGTTGGGGTAGTGATAGGCTGGTGGAATATGAGGTGACCCACTATGGAGTGTGAGCCTGTTCAAGAGATGAAGAGCAAGACAGAGAACTAATATCTTCACGTAAGCCCCTGGGTCTAGCTGTGACTAAGATCTCAGTGCTTTCAGACTTCTTGGTACATGAACTAATATATTCTCTCTTGTGAGACAGATACTTTGAGTTGTGTTTCTGTCATTTACACTGAAAGGATTCCTGACTAATAAACTGAGCTCTGAATTGCAAAGTCTATGGACCATCCATTTATCAGGATAGCCTTATACTTTATTTTAATACCTCTGTCCCTAAAAGACTTGCTTGCCTAGAATACCTACCTATTGACTTTTCTCCTATGTGACGTTCTCCTTGTTGGACCTACACATGATCGCGGCTCTGTTTAATGAGCTAGTCTGTCTCCAAAGCCTGGCCCTGGTCCACAGTAGATAATAATAGAACATGGACAACTCCAGCTATGTCTAAAGAGTTAACAGTTCATCACAGAATAACAGATGAAAAACCCAGTGAATTTCCTTTGACTACTAAGTAAATAAACAAGATTTTATTTCATCACAACCAAAGCAAGTTGATAAGATTTCTGATTTTTTTCTGGGGGTGGGGGGTCGGGCCTGGAACCCTTAATATTTATAGCTTATTGTTCATTCTAAGAAAATGTCTTCTCACCAAACAAGTCAAATTACTTGACCTTATTATGATGCCCATTTATTCATTCAACTAAGTTTATTGAAATTTCCTCTAAGATGAACATTATTCTAGGCACCAGGGACATATCAATGGACAGGATAACTAACTATAGAAATAATCCCTAAAAGTATGGGGATGGGGAGTAGGGAGGAGGCAGCAAATATATGATGATGAAAAGAGAACTGACTCTGGGGGTTAGCACGTAAAGCAATATATAAAAAACATAATGTAGAATTGTACATCCAGAACCTATGTAATTTTTACCAACCAATGTCACCCCAATAAATATAATAATTAAAAGAATAAAAAACAAACTAACAAAAAGAATAGGATGAGCGTCTTGTACTCATGGAGTTCACAGTTTAGGAAGAAGAGATAGCTAATAACAAAAAATAAACAAAACAAATGAAGAAAGAATAATATGATACAACAGGGAGTGGTAGGGACACTGGTGAGGTTTGGATGCTTTATAACACTGGGTCAAGGAGATTTTTCTGATGGAGTTTACATGAGTGTAACGATCTGACAAAAATGAGTAAGGGTGCCATAACCTGTCAGGAGAAGAACATTCCCAATGGAAAAAACTTCATGAGCAAAACTCCTAAAGTTACTTTGTCTCAGAATAGCAACAAAATGGGTGTAACTCAATCAGAATAAATAGTGATGGGGAAGTGGAATTAGATAAGGTTGGAAGTCTGGGAAGAGGAGGGAGGGCTTTCAGGTCACTATAAAGACATTGACTGTTACTCTGAGTGAGTTGGGAAGTCATTAGATGGTTGGTATTGGTCAGGAACATCATGGGACCTGACCTTATATTTTTGAAAAGGTCATTCTAGGTGCTGTATAATGAATAAACTAAACACTGACACAAGTGAGGAAGTAGGAGGAGTAGCTAATAGTTTAGTGCTGTGATGCAAACAATATTACAGTGACTTGGACAGTGGTGATAATGGTAGTGTTGGTGAGAAGTAGTGAAATTCTAGATATATTCTGTACATAGATCAAGTAGGATCTGTTGATACATTGAATATGATAGAGGAGAAATAGAGTGGTAATGTTTTGCCCTGAGCAATGGAATAATAAAATTGCCATTTATTAAGATGGGGTAGTCTGCAAGAGGAGCATGTTGGGGCAGGCAGGTAAGAAATTAGTACCGTATTTAGTTTGGATATATTAAGCTTGAGATATCTATTTGATGTTCCATGGAAATGTCAAATAAAAAGTTAGATAAATGAGTCTGTAATTCAGCAGAGACACCTGGGTTAGAGGTGTAAATCTAGAACTGACACCATGTTGAAAACCAGGATTCTGACATAGATCACCTTGGGAGTGATAAAAGATGTCTGAATACTGAGTCACAGAGTCCTCAAATTTAGAGCTAGGAAAGATGAGTAGGAGATCGTGAGGGAGTAGCTAATAAGGAAGAAGGGTACTGAGAGAGAAGGTATAGGGTGGGTGGAGTGGGTGGGAGAGAGAGGAGAGAGAGAGAGAGAGAGAGAGAGAGAGAGAGAGAGAGAGAGAGAGAGAGAGA
>PVKE010026165.1:0-22475 GCA_004027555.1 Craseonycteris thonglongyai
ATTTATTGAGACCCTGCAAGTGCTTCAAAAACAGTTTGAAGAGAGATTTCTGCAGTTTACAAATATCGAGCCAATTGTCTCCTTTTGTATCAATCCTTTTACTTGCCAAATAAATGTAATAGAACTAGCCGCATGTATTGCAGACCTTGTTCAGGGGAAAGCAGAAGAACTAGAGTTAGAAATTTTGAACCTTAAGAACAATATTTTGCTCAAATCCTTAATATCAGAGGATTTATGGAACATAGTCGACAAAGAAAGGTTCCCATTTTTAAAAAAAGCAGCATATAAACTCAAATCGTTTTTCGGGTCAATGTATTTATGCGAATCTTTGTTTTCAAACATGAATTTAATAAAATCACGATATAGATCTCGACTTACCGATGATCATCTTAATAATTGTTTGCTAACAGGGTTGTCGTCATACTCTCCTAATTACGAGGCACTGGCCAATGAAATGCAATGCCAAAGATCACACTGACAGATTGGTTTTTTTACTGTTTTCTTTTATGTTTTTTTAAATAATTTTATTATACGTGTGTTTTTTATTTACTTTGTATTACGTTTTGTATATATGTTTCTTTGTGTGTATATAATTTGTACAATAAATTTATTATTTTAAAATTATTTTTGTTTATTATTTTTTATTCTTGTTCAATAATAAATGTCCTTAGAAATAGCTGGTTCCTGCCACCCTACCGATATTTTAGAATGCGCTCTAGGGTATAAAAAGGTTGGGAACCCCTGCTCTAAGCAATACAAGTCTGCTAAAACTGCACTAATTTCAATTTTACCCACCTTGTTATTATTGTCTAGTGTTTTAGTTGCATCTTTTTTTGGTATAATGTTCAAGTTAGTCGGTATAATTATTATTGTTTTATTTAGTCAATGCTGTTTAGATTTGCCCCAATATTTACCACTTCCTTAAGCACTGTTGCTTCTTGTATCATATACATCCTTTTGGTTTTAAGTTCTTTCTTCCTGAAATATATCCTTTACTCATTCTTTTGGAGGGAGCATGGGAGTTGATAGATTTCCTCCATCTTCATATTTCTAAAATATCTCTTCAATTTGCCATCACTATTGAATAACAATTTATCTGAGTATAATATAAATTGCTTTGAAATTATTATTTTCCTTTCTTCAAGCTCCCATTTTTGTAGAATGCTCATGACAGTCTATTGGTTATATCTCATTAGGGATTTTGTCTTTATTCTTTAGTTGCTCTTACAGTTTTCTCTTTATATACAGTGTTCTGTAATTTTACCCCATATATCTAAGTGAGGATTTCTTTGTATTTATCCTGATTGAGACTCACAATGTTTCAGTATTTCTTCAATAAGAGGATGTATGTCTTTCCTAAGTCTGGAAAAAATGTACTCTTTATTATATCAAAATATTGCCTCTTTCTATGCTCATCGTAATATTATTAAGTCAAAATATTGCCTCTTCCTATTCTCATTGTAATAGTGTTCTTAGACAGCGATGAGTCTACCTGTTGTATCTTATAAGCATCTTAACCTCATGTATTCTATCTCATTTTGTCCATTGTGCTGAATTCTGGATAATTTCTTTAGATTTACTTTCTATCTCTAATTTTATCTTCAACTATGTCTAATTTATGTTCAACTTTCTATGGAGTTTCTAAAAGTCATGTTAGGTTCTCTTTCAGATTTATCTAACTTTTTTCATAGCAACTTGTTATTTTTTAAAAATGAGTCATTATTTTATATCTTTAATCATTTAGAACAACTTTTACATTATTTTCCAGATTATTCTATTGTTTCTGATTCTTGGTCTTCTAATCATACTATGTGTTATTTCTGCTGATTTTTATTTATCATAGATTATTTCCTTATGTTTTTAATTGGAAGCTTATTTATTATTGGGTTATAATCAATTAGGTATTGTCATAATACTTCATAATAAACCATTTTAGAATTGATTCGAAAGCAGACTGAATAACAGATATTGTTAAGCATTTATTTTTGTTCAGAAATCTGTGGGTCACCTGGAGTTTGGCTGATCTGGGCTGGGCTCTTGCTATGTTTGAATCTAAACTGCAAATTGTGTTCATACTGTGCTTCAGGCTCTAGCTATAGGTTGGGCTCATGTCTATTCCATATCTGTTGATTTTGAGGTCCAAGCAACTACCTGAGAGACGGTCTCCTCATGGTGATGGCAGAAATAAAATAGGACACACCAATCTGGTCAAATGTTTTAAGCCTTTGCTTGATTCATGCTCATTAATAATGCATTGGCCAAAGCAAGCCACTTGACAAAGTCCAACATCAATGAGGTGGAGAAATATATCCCTCCTCGAATGGAGAGAACTGTAAAGGTAGCATTGCAAAGCAGGTAGCAATATAGAGAAGTAAAGAATTGAAAACAATAATGCAACCTATAACACGGCGGTGCCTTCTTTATTATGTGAGATATCTATGTGGTCTGCATTATGAGTAGTTTTGCATTTTTTCAACAGTCCCAGAAGAACAATCTCTGTCAATTTCTAGTCTCCATTCCAAGAAAATTCAAATCCCACAGCTACATGAAATTAAGCCCATGTGTTGGAATTTTCACATCCCTGTTTCCCTTCATGAGCTCAAGTAGAGAGAAAGGAATCTTTGCCAACTTTCTGTGCCAGTGGGTGAATTATTCTCCTGATTTCCTTAGAATTAGCCCTTCATGGATCCTGAACTTATGAGTTCTTAGGTCTAACTCTCTACCTGATAAAGCACCTGAGTCTTATCTCATTGGGGCCTTCATTGGGTCAAACTCAAGTTTCATGGTTCATAAGGTTACTACCTCCTTCCCTCATCATGAGGCAAACCCAATATGAATTCACCAGCAAATCCCCCATTTCAAATGGTTTCTTATACTGAAGTGTTTCTCTTTCCTTATTGCAAACTCATTTGTATAATGAAGTAGTTATTCTATCCATCATTTCTTGATATTTGTCATGGGAATGTTTTCATTGAATTTAAATTGCTAGTGATTATAAGATCACTGTTATTTTTGTACCAACACATGGATGGGATGCTAATAGTAGTGCTGCCAATTAAACTACAACACTAAGTTATCTTATTACTTAGAATTTTTTAAAAGATTTCTTTTATTTTTTTGACAGATACAGAGAGAAACAGGGAGGAGTGGGGAGGGCCCAGAGCAGTCTTCATAGTTGTATGTCATCATTTTTAGACATAGTTTCATCCCACGTGGGTGGGTGGGGGGCCACACAGGGTGGGAACTGGGCTGGAGGCACACCCCCTCGAGCTAGGGCCCAAACAGGGTGCAAGAACCAAATTGGGGGTCTCCCACATGGGAAGCACATACCAGTTTAGCATCTGAGTCCGCACAGGCTGGGGCCAGGATTTGATCCTGAGTCTCCAGGGCTGCAAAGGGAGCACTTGACCTGCTGAGCCATCCGGGCTTCTCTGGAAATTTTTTTTTTTTAATTTTTTCTCAGTTGCCTTTATTTATTTATTTATTTATATTGTTAAATTTAATGGGGTGACATTGATTGGCAATTTTTTTTTTAATATACCATGTTTTATTTATCCATTCATCAGTTTTTTGGTTTTGGGGTTTTTTTTGGTTAAATTTATTGGGGTGACACTAATTGATATCAATTACATTGTTTCCAGGTGTACAATTCTACATTACATTGTCTATACATCACACCATGTGCTCACCACCCAGAATCAGCTCACCTTCCATCACCGTATGTTTGATTCCCCCTCCCTACTCGCCCCCACCCATCTCTCCCACCCACCTTCTCCCTTAACCTCAGGTAACCACTAAACTATTGACTGTGTCCATGAGTCAGTTTCTTTGTTCCTTTCAGTTTTATAATCCACCTATAAGTGAGGTCATATGTTTCTTGATTCTTTCATTCTGACTTACTTCGCTTAATAAGATGTTTTCAAGGTCCATCCATGTTGTCACGAATCGCTATATTTCATTGTTTCTTATTGCTGAGTAGTATTCCATTGTATAAATGTACCACAACTTCTTTATCCAGCCATCTATCAGAGGACACTTTGGTTGATTCTACAACTTGGCCACCGTGAACAGTGCTGCAGTGAACACTGGGATATATCTTTGTGGATTAAGGTTTTCAGGTTTTTTGGGTCGACACCCAGGAGAGGAATTGCTGGGTCATATGGCAATTCCATTTCTAGTTTTTTGAGGAATCTCCACACTGCCTTCCACAATGGTTGTACCAATTTACATTCCCACCAGCAGTGTATGAGGGTTCCATTTGGTCCACAGCCTCTCCAGCACTTGTTATTCCTTGTCTTATTGATTATAGCCATTCTAACAGGTGTGAGGTGGTATCTCATTGTGGTTCTAATTTTTATTTCCCTAATTGCTAGTGATGTTGAGCATTTTTTCATGTCTCTGTTGGCTGTTTGTATGTCTTCAGGAGAGAAGTGCCTGTTTAGGTCTTCTGCCCATTCTTCAATTGGATCGTTTGTTATTTTTGTTGTTGAGTTGCATGAGTTCTTTATATATTTTAGATACTAGCCCCTTATCAGAGGCATTGTTTGCAAATATTTTCTCCCATTTGGTTGCTTTCCTTTTTACTTTGTTGACCGTGTCCTTTGCTGTGTAGAAGCTTTTTAGTTTGATATAGTCCCATTCATTTATTTTTGCTTTTACTTCCCTTGCCTTTGGGGTCAAGTTCATAAATTGCTCTCTGAGCCCAAGGTCTACAAGTTTAGTGCCAACATATGGGTCCACACAGGGAATTTGATCTTTGATCCCTGGAGCTGCAAAGTGAACACTTAACCCACTGAGCCATTCCAGCTTCAATTTTTTATATTTAGAATTATTTAGATATACAATTTTATCAGCTGTCACTCATGTCCATACATAAAAATGAAAATATAAGTACAATAAAATTAGTCAAGGTAGTCTTAAAACTGCTTTATACTCAGTGTCTGTGAATCACCATTGACTCATAATTGTTGACATTTGTGTTTTTATTCAAGTCATTATTTTCTTTTATTAAGAGAGTTGGTGATACAACCATTTATAGAAAGCACTTCATTGTTACTTTTTTTTAATTCTAAGTTCCTACTGCCTACTCTGCGAATTTGGATGCTAATGCTTTCTTGATCTTACCATAATGTGTTTGTTAAAAGAAGGTTTTCAGATGACAATGAGGACTCAGTTTCCTTTCTTACATGAACCTTAAACTTTAGATGATTAGAATGTTAAGGGGCTACAGTTATCCAATTCTATCATCAAGGACATCCACCAAGTTTGTACATGTGCAGGCAATGACAACATTATAATTTTCAGATGTCAATGTGAAAATGTGAAAAAATAAGCTGCTTACAATCAATAAAATGTAACATGTACTTTTTTCTGTAATTAGAAGCCAGGACCACTTTTTAATAAAAACAAAGTAAGTCAAAGATAAAAATAAGTGCTGGTCAAGGAAACATGCACTTCCATACACAAACAACAAATGTGAAATTATATACCTGTGATGGTAACAGCTGACATTTGTTTGGAACTTACTCTTGCCAGGCACCATGCTAAGCATTTTACATGTGTTACCTCACTTAATCCTCACACAATCCTACTTAACACACAATCCTATTCAAATCCTCATTTAATCCTCACACAATCAAAACTTGAACCTGCTACCACTTGTATGTGTAATGAAAATGTAGCATCCATCTATCTCTAATTAATCTAAGCTTTATGACTTCTCACCCACTGAGTAGGTGTCTGAATGGGTAGTTGGAGAGATTTAAGTAGCCAGGTATCAGTACATTTCTCAATCTCTTACTTAGTAAAGGTTGAATGAAAGTTGGCAAGATATAATAATAGTCCAAGTAGCTTGAGTGTTTAGTATATACAAGGCACTGTGCTAAGTGCTTTATATAAACATCTTCCTTAAGGTAGGCATTTAAAAAAAGAAACTGAGCCTCAGAAAGTGTAAGTGACATGAAAGTTCATACAACTAGTAAATGAAAGAACTATATTTGAACCACAGTCAAAAACAGTTTATTGGGAAGCTGGGATGGCTCAGTGGGTTGAGTGCTCGTATTGTAGCCCCGGGGTCCAAAGATCGGGACCCCATCCTGGCCCTGGACCCTATGGACACACATGCTGAACTGGGATGTTCTTCCCACCACAATTTGGTTCCCAGGGCAGGCTTCCATATGGGAGGCTCCCAGTTCAGCTCCCACCTGGGGTGTGCCTCCCACGTGGGAGGCATCCCTGCCCGGTTACTGCCCTGTGTGGCACTCTGCCCACCTGTGGAATGAAACTATGTGAAAAACTAATGATGTGCAACTATGGAGACTGCTCTGGGCCCTCCCCCTTCTCTCTGTCTCTCTGTCAAAAACAATAAAATAAATCTTTAAAAAAGGTATCTCTAAAAGAATAGTTTGTTTACTACTTTCCAATAGCCTCAAACAGTCATCGGCTTTAGAAGGGAGATGCCCTGCTCGGGAGGGTTAGGATTACCTGGGGAGCCTACATTTTGCAGGTCAGAATATGTCACTGATTTTGAGTTTTCAGGCACCTCTAAGACTGTTCTAGAGAAAAATGAGGATGATTCTTGCTGAGTCATCACTAGAGTGCTTATGCACCTCTCAGGTACTAAACTGGTTTGGCAGAATTTCCATTTCTCTTCTTAAACCTCTAACTCAATCTGCCTATCATAACCTAACCTATAATTGAATTAGCTATTAACAAAATGACATACATTTTGAATCTGTCTTGAATATAGCTTCAGAAATTACTCCTTGACAATTTTTCTCAGTCAAATAACACTTTGTGTCAGATGATTAATCAGTGAGGAAGTCTGATGTCATTCATTTTACTCTGTGTGTGCCTCCCAGAAAATGGAGATTTGGGATACAAATGGTTGTGCTTTAGAAACATATTAGTTTAGGTCTATAAGATTGTAGTAACAAATCTTTAAGGCCCAGTTCAAATCATGTCACCTTGAAGAGACCTCTGATTCCCTTATTTCTCCTTTTTTCAGAGTCCCATAGCACTTTGCTGATCATAAGTGACTCCCTGTTAAAATTACATATGTACCCATTTCTGCATGAGTACAGCATGAGTTCCTTATGTGTAGAGACCCTCTCAATCTTCTTTGGGTCTCTCATGGTAGCCAGCTCCATTCTTTGTATATGGCATTTGCTCAACAAACATTTAAGTGATCCAAATATGTTCAATATTAAACATTAACTTTTATTTCAACTTTGATTTCTCTATCATGACCTATTATTATGGTTAGCTTTTTAAAATAATAGCCTGAAAAGATTACATTAATTCAGTTTCAATTTAAAAACAAACAAACAAAACAAGACACATACAATTAAAACAAATCCCAGAGCTTGGCATCCTTCTGAGTACACCAATAGTTCCTTTGCCCTTTTTAGTTGCATTAGACTCAATCAACCTAACCTTTCACAAAGCCCAATGGTGAGAGGTGAGCAGAATTGGTAAAATTGTGGAGATTCTTACTTATAAATGTTTCAAATCGCTCATATGAGCTTTCTCTTGCTCACTGTGATTTCTGGAACTACCTTGCCTATCAGCTATTGGCACAGTGTGCCATATAGCAGGCACTCAATTAATATTTAATGAATGAAGTTGAATTACTCTAGTTCCGGACCCATTTACCAGAATCCAAATGAGCATGGCCTAGAAAACTCCTTGTTAAAGGGTAAATCACTCAGCAAATAGCCAGAGAGAGCTCCTAATTTGTAACCAACCCCACACCAAATGTAGAGCCTAAGAAGTCTTCTTTAAACCACAAATTACACACATCACCTTGGTTCTGTTCTGCTTCAACTTAAATCCACCTTTCCCACGTATTGTGAAATTCCTTTTATATCCAAATGATGTTCAAATATTTCAAAAATTAAAAAAAAAAGGCAACTGAAAAGATTCTTGGTTTTTATTTGGCTTCTAAATAATTACTGAAATTGACTTAGAAAATAAACAAAAACCTCAACCAATATGGTATTTGGAAATGATTGTGGCCAAGTGGCTTGGGTAGATTTGGCTGTGACTTATTAAAGTGCCCTCACAGTCTAGATGCCCCCATGGAAAAATGAAATAGCAATGTACAGCTGAAGAAAGCGGTCAGTTCTAATTCAATGTTCTTTTTCACTACCACATTCTCTGTGAGGCTCCTGCCTGGCTGCTGATGTCACACTGTAAGGGTCATTATCATGGGCAATATTAGACGCGTTGTGTATAGGCCAGAATCAGAGTGGTGGAAGTTACGGAGATATAGATTTTGGTTTAATGTTTTACAAAATGTGTAATTATTGCAAGTATATAATTATCAAAAAGTTAACTATGCTCATAGACTTTTTTCCTAATAATAAATGTAGAAAGGGGGATAAGAGGGGAAAAAAGTCATAGTGCCATCAAACAGAACTAATCACTGTTATTTTGGTAACTCTCATATGTGTACTATTTTTAAAAAGTATTTTCTCTCATCAGAACAATTCTGAAATGGGGAATCAGGGTACCCCATTTTGGAGGTAGACAAACAGCAGCTGACCTCGCTGTTAAGATGACAGGTGGGGAGTTGGACACAGGCCTTCTAAACCTATGGGCTTTGACCCTCAGGGGCCTCAGTCATAATTGTGAGTGGTCTCCAGATATATATATATATATATATATATATATATATATATATATATATATTTTTTTTTTTTTTTTATTCACTGGTTTTATTACTACTTTCAGGTGGATGGTCTTCTTTTACAGACTTCTCTTTGTTGTTGCTTTTTCAGCTTTATTGAAGTATAGGTAACAAAACTGCAGGGTATTTAAAGAGTGCGTCGAGATGATTTGATATCTGAATACACAGTGAAAGGATTCCTCCCATCTAGAGAATTAACACAATGGACCTCACATATTTATTTTTGTGGCTTTTTTTTTTTTTTGCACGTTTGTTTTTTAATGAGGTCTGTATGTTACAAGTGTTGCTAACATTAAGGCCCTCCTGTTGAAAAATCTGGGAAGTCGGAAACTGGAGAAATCTTTAAGGCCCCTTCCTCGCTGCAGGTTTAAGAGAGCGCGGGGTTCTTCTCTTCTGGGCGCGGGCGTCGTGCTCAGCAGTGTAAGTTCTAGCAAACTGAGTCCTGAAATGAAGCAGAGCTTCCGATACTGTAACCTATCCAAAAGCTCTTTCACCAGGCACTACGTTATTTTGATATTAGTGAGGAGGAACCGAGATTTAGGTGGGGATAAGGTAAATTACTTGCCCCATTCCTCAGAGGGGAACGAACAAACAAACAAACAAACTTGTTCTCCCCCAATTGTGCAGACAGCAGCTCTGGCTCTGAGCCAGCGGTGAAGTGGCGCTGCGGTAACACATGTAAACAGACGCCCAGATCCTTCCGTCCGAGGGTCCTGAGAATGCTCAGTGGTGGGGGCCGCAGGGCTCCCGGGACCCCGGGGGCTTTCCTGGAGCAGGGCAGGGGCCTCATTCCCAGCCCTCTCTCACCTATCCCATCCATCTTCCCAGAAACATCTCTTAGGGTAGGGACCTCAGTCGGTGTCCAGCTCTTCCCAGAGGTGAGTGTATTCTTGGCTCGTCAAAGCCGAGGAGCTTCCAGGCCAGGCGCCCACGTGCCTGGCAGTTCCGAGCTGTGAATTGGCCACATTTGCCGACTCACAACACGGCGCAGAGCAGACAGACCTGGGAATGGTTATGGACCAAGAGCTGCAGGGGAACCGCTAATCCAGTCCTGGAAGGGGGCACTGGTAGTTAAGCCTTTTAATGGCCTCAGTCCTATGATAATTAGTCCTGGCCTGGAGCTAGCGAACAGCGAGCCCCTCTAACCTGAAACGAAGCCTCATCCACTGCTCCGTGCTAATCCCTTGAACAATGAAAGCTGAACTAATTCACTGGGTAAACACCCTCTCCAGTTACTTACAAGCTGTCTTATTTCAGCCCCAAACCAAATAGAAAAGTGGCCAGTGACTGGAGAGAAAATCAAATATTTAGGAACTCATTTTGACTGAAATCCCCTCCCTGCACCCTGTGCTTGCCTATCACGCCTGGCATGGCTTTCTGCTGCTTTTATGACAGGCAGCTACTTTGCAATGCAAACAACAGCTTCTCAGGAGGGAGTTCCCTAAAATTGTCTTTTTCTGGTCTCTTGCTAGTTGAACCGTATCAAAGCCTGTAAGCATGAGACCAGACACATAATAGGTGCTTAATAAAGACCAATTTCTGCCTTTATCTGAGAATGTGATTCATTAGTCTAGAAGACCTATGGTCTTCAAACTCCATTGTGTACCTAGGAGGTTATTAAAACTCAAATTGCTGGACTCTAAGTCCAGTTTCTGATTCAGTAGAAGAGGCCAGATGATTTATATTTCTAACAGCTTCCCCAGGATAGTAAATATTTTAGGTTCTGTAGGTCAAAAGATTTGTCCCAACTTCTCAATTCTGCTATTGTAGTGAACAAGCAGCTACAGACAATATGTAAATGAAGGAGTATGACACGCAACTGTGAATATCATGTAATTTTCACATTATTAAAGATTCTAATATAGATTTTTTTTGCAAGCATTTAAAAATGTAAATCCATTCTTCGCTTACAAGCCATATAAAAACAGGTGGTGGGCCAGATTTGGCTCTTGCACCATTGTTTGTTGACCCATGTCTTAGAATGGTCATGGTTAGATAATAAGTGATTATGGCAAAGACAATGGTTCGAGCCTGGAAACAGAAGAGATGGTCCTGTGAATAAAACTGTGAGGCCCCAAAAGTCACATGCTAAAGTCCTAAATATGACTGCTTTTAGGAGAGAATTTGAAGATAGGGCTTTTAGGAGATAATTAAGGTTGCATGACATTATAAGGGTAGAGTCCTACTCTGATAGGGTTGACAGCTTTTTTTAAGTTTATTTTTAAATTACAGTTGACATAAAGCATTATATTAGTTTCAGGTGTACAATATAGTGACTCAACATTTACAAGGGCTGTATGGAAAGTATCCAGCCACGTAATATGAAAAATAGAGGTACTTATGACTGGCTTTTTTTCCAGACAGGCCTTGTATATACTTTATGATCACCTGGATAAGTCTGGTACCCATTTGATACCATACATAGTTACTACAATATTACTGACTATATTTCCTATGCTGTACTTTGTATTCCCATGACTATTTTTATAATTACCAATTTATACTTCTTAATCTCTTCCATCCTTTTCTTTAAAAGATTTATTTTATTGTTTGAGAGGTGAGAGACAGAGAGAAGGAAAGAGGGGGCCCAGAGCAGTCTCCATAATTAGTTCTTTGACATAGTTTCATTACACACAGGTGGATGTGAGGCCTTGTGGGGCAGAGCTGAACTGAAGGCTTCCCTCATGGGAGGCAAGAACTTTCACCACCATCCTGGTGATTACCAGTTGTGCTATAGTTCAGCATGTGGGTTTGCACGGTCCAGGGCTGGGATTCGATCCCCGGACCGCGTGGTTGCAAGGCAAACGCTCAACTTGTAGAGCTATGCTGGCATCTCCCACTTTCACCTTTTTTACCCATCCTCCCAATCCTCCCATCTGGTGATGATCAACTTGTTCTCTGTATCTATGAGATTGTCTCTGTTTTATTTATTTTGTTTTTTAGATTCCACATGTAAGTGAAATCATTTGGTATTTGTCTTTCCCTGTTTGATTTATTTCATTCAGCATAATATCCTCTAGGTTTGCATGAGGGTTGGTGGCTTTATTCACTTCAAGAGGAGAAGGCTGAGGTAAGGCCACAGGAGCACACAATGAAAAAGTAGCCATCTGCAAACCAGGAAGAGAGTGTTCACCAGAACCTGACAATAATGGCACTGTGATCTCATTTCCAGAAAATAAATTTGTTACTGAGACTACCCAGCCTCTGCCATTTTGTTATGACAATCCTAACTGACTAATATAAATGGAAATACTATTGTTTTAGATAAATTCTTCTGTACGTATTAACCTGCTTCACAACCATTAAGAAGTGGTCGCCTATAAGCCAGGCACTGTTCTGGGCATTAGGCACAGAGAGTGGAAGAAACACTGGATCTGCTTCCATTCTCCTGAATTCTATGTGCGGGGCAGTGGGTGCTGGTTCTACACATCACAGGCTGTGATATGCACATTTACAAGGCAGGCAGCAGTTTTCATGAGGACACAGAGTTGCAGAATTAAACAGCTTACTACATTTATGAAACACACACCTTGTGCACAGTCCTATTCTAAGCCCAGTGGAAAGAGATGGAGAAAGACAGAGAAGACTCATTTTTGAGCATGATTGCTAGGAATTGCATTTTTCTTGGTGTCAAGCACCTTGCCCTTAAGAAACAGGTGCAGCACCATCCTAAACTTTCAGTAGAGGATGACATTATTATAGGAAAGAAGACTCTTTGTTCAGCATACCAAGATGAAAGCCACCACCTTATGTTCTAGAGCTGAACAAGAATTGTTCTCCTTTGAAAAGTGAGAATTAAAATATCTATGAGACAAGCAGGGACTTCCTAAATGCTGACCATTTATTCTGTTTTCATCTAGAAAATTAGAAGAGCAGCATGGAAAATTAGTAATGTCTTTCATAAATTTAACAAAAGGGAGGGGAGTGTTTTGGTAACCATCATTAGCTCATAGGAGTTGTTATCTTTCAAAAGCAAGTCATTTGCACAAAAAGAATTCTTTCCAAAGACATTTTCTATGATGGCTTTTGCAGATCTTTGGGATTAAATTGCAATTGTTAAACTTCTTCTGGATATGTTCTTGATTTGATTTGGGGATCCTTGAGATAGGGACAAGATGCATCATCTGCTGGACACAGATGTGGTCTCCATTGGATAGTCACACATCAATCAGTATTTACAAAGCCCATAGTCCTGGCCACTTAGCTACATCCTAGATGTAGATTGTGTAGAGGCCAGTGAGACCAACCTCAGTCCTCCAGTGGTTGACAGTCTAATGCTTGAGACAGGCAGGCAGATGAACATGGGTGGGTGTCATAGGTGTAGTATTAACCTGGAAGTGATGCATATTTATCACAGAATACAGAGCATCATGGAAAGGATAGTTTTTTAAAATTTGACTGACTTCGTTTTGAATCCTGGCTACTTCCTAGCTTTGTGAGCTGATGGAAATTATTTAACCTCTCTGATCCTCAGTTTCCTCATTTGTCAGATGGAAGAGCACTGTTCAAAGTCACAGGGTAGTTATGAGGATGAAATGATAAACTCTAACCAGTGTGTCTTGCTGCCTGAACATTCTGGGAGCCCAGTAAATGATGGTTCTGACTCTTTCAAATAAGTGTCAATGTTATTTGTACAAATGGTCTACTTTACCTCAGGTCTATGTGATTGCCCTTGGGCATTCAGAAATGCAAGTTTAATGTGGTGGGGAATGGGGACATATCTTGTAGAGGTCCCCAAAACTTGATATTATGTTCAGTCTTTGCTTGACTGTTCAGAAAGCTGTGCTTCAGGATGTGGGCCTACGTGAGTCGAGTAGAGATGGAAGGTGCACTGCTCCAAGACAAGGAGGGGCTACACCAGGAGGTGGCAGGGCTTATTTGCCAAGAGAAGGTGGCTTCCAGAGTCAAGGAGTCAGAAAGTCTGCAGTGGCCTCTCCGCTCAGTCCTCTGACCCTATTTGGTCACCTGCTGCGTATGGATAAACTTGGGTCCAACAGGACAGAGTGGAAGGGTGAGAGAGGGAAGAAATGCCACCAGGGGCGAGTTAGAGACTGCAATGCCACCTAATAACAATAGGGGCTCATGTGACAGAGGCCCACGCAGAGACTACAGGTGCCATCAAAGGGTATTCACAGTAAGAACTAACACAGAAGAGTAAATAGGCTGATGGCATGTAGCAGCTTTGAGCCAGCCTTCAACTCTTGCTGTTGTATCATCAGCTTCTCGACACCCACCCACTGCTAGGATGCCCACTGGCACCTACGCTTATTCCGAGCCTCCCCACTTCACTTTCTGGTTTACCTAATCTGCCTTTGTTCTGAGACTTTTTCAGTTCACATTTTGAATTTCTTACTTTTAGTTTCTGATTTGAGTTGCCTGCTTTGAAACTCTGTTCTGCTTAAACTCCCATGTAAGTCTTTAAGGCTGGGGTCTTTGACCCTTGGGGCCTGAGCTGGTTTGGACTGGGTTACCTGGTCCTAGCTGTGGGCATGTCGCCAATGGTAACCTGAGAGACTATGTCTAGAGTGAAACTGAAAATGAGAACAAAGCCTATAATCCACCTGTGGGAAGGGACTCACCTAGAGGAGAGGGAGGGAGAGTTAAGATGAACAGGTAAGTTTTTATAAAATGATTTGGTCACATTGGTGAACTTGTTCATAGGCCCCCAGAATCCACTGGAGCCTGAAGGGAGACAGGGTCAGTGTTAAGGGGAGGGTGTGGGGGTTGCTGAACACAATCTCTCCATACCTTCCCACAGTTTGGGTCCTAACTTCTGCTGATTCCCAATGTTAAATGCATGACATAATCTCCCAGAGTCTCCGTTTCTTCCTCTATGAGAGAGACACAGCTAATGAGATTGACCTGTGTGTTGGGATTGTGCTGAGGATCTGACGAGTCACATAATGGATGGAAAGGAGTCTTTCAGGGTACTACACACACTCAAGGTATTATATTTAAGTGCTTAATAACTAATTTTATACAAAGATAACGATGTTATTTGATACTTAAGTTTTCTTAGCATATTCCAGATTTCTGTGCGAGACAAGTTAATCCTCAGTTCTATGTTATCTACTTTGTCAGCCAGAAGAGAAAATCCTGGTCTCCTCAGGAAATTTAGTGAACAATGAAACAGATATAAAAGCACAATTTGGATATTTCAAGTTCAAAGACTTTCTAAAGTATTAACTTATATAGAGCTTAAATCAGGTGGCAAATCTCAGATGTTGTGAAGACTTTTTTTTTCACTTTATAATATAGAATGAAGGGCTAAGGGAAAATCAACTTCTATTATTAATAAAAATGCAAAGTTATATTACATATTATTCTGGTATTCTGAGCATTTTTTATGCACACATTGGTATCTGGCCATTTATCAGCTTTTGAGTCCATTAGGTGGTTCTCACTTAATATTTTTCTGAGTAGACACCAAGCCAGGTGCCCATCATATCAGAAAAAAACCCCTCCAAGGAACCCAAAGCTAACAGCCCCACTTCTGAAAAGGAGGGTCCAGAAAACTCCAAACCAAGTGCTGAAGGATCTGTAGGTAGCCCTTGGCAATGACTTGAAAACACTCTTATCACCTCAGGAAGAGGTTCAAGACATGGGGCAGCATTGGGCAGTGCCGACCCTTCTGAGGGCTCATCCATGCTGCCCCAGGAGAGTGGATAGACTCATGGATGTGGAGGACACAGACTATACTTGAGTGCTGACTTGCCACTTCATAGCTGGGTGACCAGAGGCAGACCTCTTAACTAAGGGCTTATAAAAACTCCCACTTTCTTCACAAGGGCTATTCTAAGGACAACACATGGGCAACAGTTTTTAAATGATAATATACAAAGGACTTGGTGCCAATTCCAGCTCAGTGGGCATTTTTGCCTTGCCTTGCCTTCTCTAGAGCTAGTGCCTATTATATTATTATTATATCATTGTTCTCACATTATTATGATGATATCAAAACACTGGGAGGTCCTTTCCCTAAATCTATGTTTTCTGAATATGAAGAAAATGATTTCAGCTCCACTCTTTTATAGGGCAATTGGGATGGTACAATGAGATATCAGCCAACTGTAGGATGGTCTACACATGAGAATTCTGAGGCAAGGGCCCTCAATTAACAGGACTCTATAAGGACTTCATGGTACCAGGGTATGCACAGTTGGCTGTAACTGGATGCAGCCAAGAATGGCCCTGATCAGCAGCTACTGTCCTATCTCAGGAGATCATCCAACTGCCAACCATCAGAGCCTGATTCTCCATCAGAAGTGAGTCTCCAGGCTGGGGTGGGCCAGGTCCTGGAGACCTCCTAGAAATAGCACCATGGGACAGACCAGCAGAAAGCGTCCCTCAGGAAGTAGCATAGAAGCATTTGATCAGAGTGTGGCATCAGGGCAGCTGTGGCTACCCAGGCCAGGCCAGGCATCAGTGAGTTCTACATGGGGCCGTTAGGAAGCATAGTATTTAGATTCTGGAGACAGGCAGCAAGTAGGGACACAGGCATTCATGTTTTGGTGTCTGAGAGCCCCCACCTCAGGGACTGAGTATGATGGAATTGGGCAGGGGGTAGGCACTGGGAAGAAAGCTCAAAGACCTGGGCACCATGGAATAAGATTAGGGCCCTCCAGTATGAGATGAGGGTTTAGAAGCAGAAAACCAGGTTAGAGCAACAGTCCTAGAACCTGGATTCTGGGCTAAAATGTAAACAAGTCCCAGAAGACTGTGAAATCTAGGAGACCGCTGGGACCTAATAGGTGCGGAGCCCAGATGGGCCTGAGCCGTAGGTGGAAATGTTGAAACAGAGCTGGGAGGGTAATTCAGCCACAAGTGGGCTTTTAAGCATCGCTTGATTCTGGGGAAATGGTCACACAGCATGAGCCTGGGCAGGGGCAGGCCCGCCAGTGGCTGGATAGTCAGGACAGAAATGAGGAGTGAGGCTGAGTTTGTTCAGTTAAGAGACTTTCCACACAGAGGGCAGCACAGGGTCTCCACTGGGCCTGACTCCATGCCCAGAAGGACTCCCTGGGGTATGAGGGTTTTGTATCTGTCGTGGAGCTATGGCCTTGCCCACAGGGACCTTCCTCTAGCAATCGTTGACCTGGGATAGCTGAAGATGCTCTGAGTCTCCTGGGAGAGATGAGCCTCCTCATCCAACCAGAACTCTTGAGTTTCCAGGTCTCAGGGGCCTAGGCTTGTTCCTCAGGGCCAGGAGCTCTGCCTTATGGCCAATGGTTCATTAATCCTAGTATCCACTCTCCCCTTCTAACTTAATAACAAAGTCTGGTTTTGTTGGGGCTATTGGTAAACCAGCTTAAAAACAAAACAAAAGCAATCACATTTCCAAGTTCTTTAATGTGACAGGAGCATCCATGGGATATTCTGGTGAACGAGGTCTAGGGTATGAGATTCCATGAGCACTGGATATTATTAGTAGCATGCTTCTTAGGCAAGTGCTTCAAAAAGAGGACTGGTGTTCTGAAAGTGTGCCTTTCTATTATACCTGCCCCTCTTTACCCCTTCGCCTTTTCCTTCCTTCTCCTTTTCCCTTTCCTCCTCCTCCTTCTTGCTTCCTACTTGTAACTCTGATGAACTCTGATGTGATTGCTTGAGCTACAGTAAAAATTTTGTAACCTGAGGCAACCCTGAGGATAGAAACAACACTCTGAGGATTAAAAAGCATTAGCAAGAAAGTCCTAGATGCCAACCTCCAGACTTCACACAAAAGACTAAATCCTTATCTGATTGAAGTCCCTGTAGTTGGGCAGCTGTTCTTTGCAATTGAACTGAATCCTGACCAGTGCACACATCTTCCCTCTGGACCACTAACAGTAGGGGTGGGGGGTGGGGAGAGGAGGAAGAGTCTCCTTCACTTTAGCAGATCTGTTGCATTTAGTCCCCTCAGATGGATGACTTTCAGTGAGGACTTCCCTAACCCAGTTGTCCTCTCCAGCTGGGGGACAAGGAGGAGGTGGGCATTTGAGAGAAAACACAACCAGCATGGAACAAACAGAAGTAGACACTGCCCTGGCAGCTCCTTCCAGAATGTGCCATCTGAGTCCATCTCTTGGTTTGCCCAGAGAAACCTGTAACCCAGGGGCCACTCGCTGTCCCGAGCTCCCGTGGAAACTGCTGAACTGTCCCACTCTGCAGGACTGCTGACCAGGTTTTTTCCCCAAGATTCCAAAGTCTGAGTGGTATAGTTAGTCTCTTGATACTATCTGCATTGGGGGAGGCAAACCTGGCTGATTCGTTTAAATGAAGAACTCCTGGTCTGGAAAATACGAGCCTTGGAGGGCCTGATATTTCCTGATCACATCCCTAGATCTGGGTCTTTGCTAAGGTGACTAGATTTTAACATTGGTAAAGCAGGACACCATTGACCGGGGGGGTGGGGGGCAGGTTCTTGAATAAAAATTTGGTCTATCTCCCCCCCCCCCCCCCGTTCCCTAGCTTGTAGTGCATTCTTTCCAAAAATCGGGACTTTTTAAAAACGCCACGGGACACGGGACAAATTGTTAAAAATCGAGACTGTCCTGCCAAAAGCGGGACATCTGGTGCCCCTTTTGGAAATGTAGTTCTCTAGCCCCCGATCTCACCCTGCTAGTTCTCTAGCAGGAAAAGTCGTGCTGTTGTCATGGGGTTGAGGGCTGGGGGCTGGGGGTGGTGGTGGAGGGAAGGGATAGAATTGAGCTACTCAAAGTAAAAGCCTTCCTTAAACTTTCTGCGAGCACTTGGTGATGTGATTGCAGATAGCTGCACCCTTGAAGAGCACATTCATCTCCCCTTTACTCCTGAATTAATGCAATTAATCACGTATAACATATATGTGCTGTAAATTGTGTTTCACAGTCCAGGCTAGTATGTATTACCTTAAAGACTTGGTCCTCCCAAGTTTTCACATTTTCTTCCTCCCCTTTCCCAGCTTCATCTCCCAAGCCCCCACATCTGCCAAAGGCCCATTAAAGAAATCATTTCCCACCCTGCCCCCAACAGCACCGCACACCTGGTAATAAATAATATGATCATTGCCTAACAGGCACTCCAAAGCGCCCTGTGATAAATAAGACTTCTCATCTCTCCACAGGCTCTGCAGTGAGGGCTGGCAGAGGAGAGCTCCCTATTAAAGCGCTCACATAGCCACAGGCCAATTCTCTTCCTGCATCTCCTTGTGGAGACCTTTCCTTAAAAGCTGAGATTGCTCTGATGGTTCAAGGTGCTATTGAGCTCTAACTGGGGACAATTACAAGACTCCAGTCGCAGCATCTGAGGCGATGCTTGTGTCTGATAAGGTTGCAGGAGAATAATGCAAAGGAGAGAGGCCCGATAATGGGTTGCTGAAAAGATGGGATGAGGTATCTTTGCCCAGAGCCTGAAGACAGAAGCAGCTGCTATTGCGGGAAGGCCTCCCCCAGGCCACCCCCACATTCTTTTCCATTTTTATTGCATTAAAAAAACACTCTCTAAACATGCATTTCAGAAATGATTTTTTTCCCTATAGCTCCAAGCTAGTAATACTCCTCACCAACTGATTTTTTTTTATCATGAGAGGTTTTGAGAATAATTCTGCTTTTCTCATTCAGTTTTTTTCCTCCTGTTTTCTATTGAGAAAACCAGAGAGGGAACAATTGCATTTTGTCCCTTATTTTTCTCCAGTTGTGTGGTTGCTTCACAGAATTTTCTGCCTTACCTTATTTTTGGCTTTCAAAACCTTTCACAAAGACAAAACACACACACACACACACACACACACACACACACACACACACATATACAGCCATCCTTTCATGGTGTTTTCATTTTCCTGCTTGTGGTCTGTTGTCTTTGGGATCTTTGTTTGTCTCTCTCTGTCTCTGTCTCTCTGTCTCTGTCTCTCTCTCTCTCTCTCATATTTGATAAAAGCAATTTCCAGGGTTAATTGAATTCAAAAATCCAGGGCATTTCAGCAATCACAAAGACAAAAGATGTGGATTCAGTCCAAAGACAGGTTATTTTCAAGCAACCTGGATTGGATAGGGAGCAGGGATATGGGAGGGATTTTATTCCTTTGCCTTTCTCAGTGTGTCCAGGAGCCTAGATGTCCCACCTGATCAAGGCAGAACCAGAACAGGTACAGTGGGATGGCTTGGGGGTTGAGACAACACAGTTGTAATCCCTCAACTTTCTTTTCTCACTTTTGGACTCCTGGAGATGTAACATAGATAAGGCCTAGGAGCTCTGACTGCGAATCCAGTCCTTTCTGATTCCTTCTAAGTGTGTATGTGCATGTGAGGAGGAGGAGGACAGTCAACCCAGGCTGTTTTTCAGCTACGTACTCTCACCCATTATTTGAAGCCTTTCCTATGGGTGAATCATGTTAACGAAAATACTTGCTCATACCCAGAAGATATTCAAGAACTGGCACTTACATCAAAGATCATAATCTTGGGCCAAGATGAATACAAGTTGATTAATAATGAATTAACACAAGAGTATAATAGTCAAGTTCTGGGCCATGTCAGACAGATAAGATGGTAGAACCCACAGCACTAGGAAAATGGTGAGGTCTTGGGTCATTAGGATCATCATTGAGGGCAAAGTGGGACTTACTTGGGCCTTGGACAGATCTCTTTTTGACCAGGGGCTTCCAGAGAGAAGCCATTTACTACTAGTCTTCCCTTAAGGGCTATGTCTCCATGATTAGATAATGCTTGGTTTCCTGCATAGGAAGGTGAACATACATGTGTCTATAATTCTAGCTCCCAGGTCCTATTTTGAATCTTCACAAATACTTACCCAAAACAGAGGGCATTGGATCAGGTATTACTTCATACTGAGGCTTTCTGACCCACTCCCACTAGTAGTGGAATAATGTCAGACCTGCTCCATACAACTAAGCATTCAACATGGTGATGGGAAGCCCAGGAAATTAGAAGAGACCTCAAAGCCAATTCCAGTCCTCACTGTCTGTAAATCTCCAGCACCAACCATGGGTGCATCCTTTCCCTTCTCTGAGCCTCCATTTCCTCATCTCCTCTGAAGGTTTGATGAGTTGGATCCTGGGGTACTTTGGGTTGCAGCTCTCAGGATGCTGATGGCTATGTATTGGAGGCCAGCCCTGCTGACTTGCCCCGTGACAGCTCATGGTGGTGAGTAGTTGGCAATTGCAAACATTCCCTTTTGAATTGCACAGAGCACCAGCAGGGTTTTCAAACTCTCATTTCTGGTGTGGCCAGTAGGTAATGCTCAAGCAGGCATCTAGAATTAGAGGTTTCTAGACACAGAAAAGAGCAACAGGATTCTAAGGGAGAATCTTAGGCATTATTACAGTGAATGTTGTCATTTATAGCCTAATTTCAAGGAAAAATATGGGAATAGAGCCTCAGACTAGGACTCCTATGGTTTAAACTTGGGAGTCTGGGCAACAGGGGAGGAATTCCACATGAATTAGGCAAAAAGAAAAAGACAAAAAAAGCTTTCATTTATTTCAGAACAATCGACCCCTCAACCGGTGGTCCTGGGGCCTGGACCAACCACATAATTTGTGGGGCCAGTGAAAATCAAGGTGTGGAATCCCTTGTTGAAAAGGTTTTAAAAATCTCAATTGGTGACAACAGAGCATTAAACCAAGCACAAGACCCTCGTGAGCATGGAGCCTTGTGCTACTGCACAGTCATACCTCCACGAAGATGCTGTTCTGGGCACCCTCACGAGGAGGTGAGACAGCAGACGACTGGTCTAGTAGAGTGGGGTACAGGGAGGACATTTTGCTTACTTGTGCAATGAACTGAACAGAGCATCTAATTCAACAGCCCTCAATCTTTTTGGCACCAAGGACTGGTTTTGTGGTAGACAATTTTTCCACAGATGTGGGGTTGGGGGGTGAAGGGATGGTTTTGTGATGATCAAAGCGCATTACATTTACTATGCACATTGCTTTTATTATTATTACATTGTAATATATAATGAAATAATTATTCAACTCACCATTATTCAGAATCAGTGGGAGCCCTGAAGCTTGTTTTCCTGCAACTAGATGTTCCCATCTGGGGGCGATGGGAGACAGTGACACCCAAAATGTGTTGTTTATGTCCAGTCTACTCTGTAATCTCATTTTGGTGGCTGTCATTGCAGAAAACCCTGCTTCACAAAGATAAGATGTTGGAATGGAAGCAGGCTTTTCAGTGATATTGTGGCAATCGCAGGATATTCTGCTTCAACTTTAATCCAGAACATACAGAGATTTGAAGTTGTCGCAAACATACTTTTAAGGCTACTGTCATTTCTGATCTTAAGCAGTTGATCCTCTTCTAGCCTGGACAAAGTTGACTCACCTGTCTTATTCACAAACGGGTTGTGGATCCATTTCTTCCCAGTTTGGGGGTCTTTAGTAGTTGGGAAGTGATGCTCAAACTCCTATGAAAGCTGAGATAGGTGATCATGCACCAGCTGGGAGACAGAAGGCCCTGGCTCAGTCTCTTTCAAAACCTCTGCTAATGTTAATCTGTATTTGCTGCTGTTCCCCAGTGCTATCATCACCGCCTCAGCTCCACCTCAGATCATCAGACATTAAGATTCTCATAAAGGGGAAGCTGGGATGGCTCAGTGGGTTAGGCGCTCACTTTGCAGCGCCGGGGACCAAGGATCGAATCCCGGCCCCGGCCCGTGTGGAACCATATGCTGAACTGGGAGCTCCCCCAGTTCAGTTCTCTCTCTGTCTCTGTCTCTATCTCTGTATCTCTCTCTTTCTCTCTCTCAAAATAAATTTAAATATATATATAAATAAAGTGTTCACTTAAAAAAAAAAAAAGAT
>PVKE010026166.1:0-22508 GCA_004027555.1 Craseonycteris thonglongyai
TTCTTCATGTAATTTTCTTTCCAGATGATGCCATCATTGTTAATGTTCTCTTTTGGATTTCTTGTTTCTCGGTCAAGTTCATGGCATTGCCATTTGTGAAGAGACCTTCCATTTATCGTATCAATGTACGGTATATTACGGTATGTTCGAAAAATGTCATTCATTAAAAATGTAATTAAAAAAAGAACTGGTGTTGCCTCAGAAGTGGGGGGTAGTCTTATACAGCGAATATAGGCCTAAACCTATGTTTTAACTGTAAAATTAGGGGGTCGTCTTATACGCCCGGTCGTCTTATACGCTGGAAAATACGGTACGTTTATGAGAATGAAAGACATTGTACGTGACGTTCTCAGCATAGTGCCCTCTGTGGTCCAGATACTTAGTAAATGACTCCTATGTGTTCTTCTGTGTTACAGGGCTGTTCTCTTTCCTGTTACCTCACAGCTTCTCACACACACACACACACACACACACACACACACACACACACACACACACACTGAAGTCCCAGGTCCCAGTGGGTGGACAAGTTAAGAAAGTATATTAGAGATGTAGATCCTGAGTCGCCTCCAGGTTTTATGCTGTAGAAAATGAAGTGTGGATGGAAATGTAGCTCTAAACCATGCTGAAGACTGCCCAACCCTGTGTAATATGCTCATTTGTTTATGCATAGGGAAAGAATAATGAACTAAAGGTTTGGGTTTACAGGCTCGCTTCTGCCAACACCGTGTATTCTCTTTATATTAAGAATATACAGTGCACTGAGCATCAACCAAGGGCTTTCCATATAGCACCTCATTGAAAGGTCCCTCAAGGAGAATGGTGTCTGGACACACTGGGCCTTGCTCCAGCCCTCCTGCCCCCTCTGCGAAGTAGGAAGAAAGACTTCCCTAGTGGCTGGTACTGAGAGAAACCACTTAGCAACAGCTCTATGCCCCACCCCCACGAGGGGACACAGGCAATCTCTGATGTGGACTTAATGAACTGACAGGAGAACACTTGGCACTTCTAAGTCCATCTTAGACACCACCTGGAACTAGCAAAGGAAATAGGATTCAATGAGGATATTTTAAAAAGCCCACGTGGTCATACATTCAAGCCTTTCCTCAATTCACCCTCAGTAGTAATAAAACAGAGGTTTTGGTCTTCATCTGTGTTTCAAAGGGCTCCAGACACATTGGAGATGGCCGGGTTACTGAAGAGTCCCCTTCGGCCCCAACAACAGGCATTTCCATTCCCGTTTTAATATATGAAGAATCAGAAGCCTAGTGAAGTTAAGTAACTTGACCAGGGCTGCTGAGAGAGCAGGTCACAAAGATGAAATTGAACCCAGGTCCCTTGAGCTGCGAAGCCTGTGCCCACCTCCACCTCACCCCCACCATTCTATGCTGCCTCCCCAGAAAGCAAATGTCCCATCCCTGAGTTAACTTAAACCACCGATTTTCTTTTCCAGCATAGTCTGGGGAACTGATGCTCCTTTCTCAGCAAAATTGGGAAGTTGGACTAAACACCAAGAAAGTCCCACCCAGATCAAAAAGTTTTCTTCCATTCACATCAGTTCCCCCTCCATATATTCAGTCCAGGGTCTAAACTTCTGAAAGCAGAGAAAATTGTTTCCTAAAATAAAGTTTTACTTATCATTTTAATGAAAAGTATAAACCTATGAATCTATAGAGTAATCACTTAAAAAATAAAAGGAGAGCTGATCTGGTTAAAATGGCAGTTGAGAGCGTGTAGCCAAGTGTGCTGGTCATTGCCACAACTCATGAGACTTTGAGATGTCTCAGCACAAATCTCGAGCACCCCGACACCCAACTAGACATTCACTCAAGTGTCAGAACCAACAAGAGCTTTGGGGCCAGAAGGCCTGGGTTGGAGTCTCTGCTCTGAACGAGTCACTTACCATTTCTGAGCCTTGACTGTCACCTGTAAATTAGGAGTCTAACTGTCTTCATGGTAACTGTGATGCAAATTCTTTTGGAAAATGTAAAACATTGTACAAATGTTAGTCATTAGTATCCATAAGATGGGATTCTATCATTAGTAAGACCATAGCTTCCTATGAAAATGACCAGGAAGTGCCATCTTAGAGATGGTATCTTAGAGACCCAGAAAACGCTTTGTGGAAAATCAGCAACTCATGCCAAACAGGGTTAAAGGCAAGTGGAATTGAAGAGGCTGATTGTGGGAGCGATGTGGACACAGCATCTCCCTGGGGTTAAGCTATCAGCAGGGCAAGAATAGACCTCCCAAGCCCCACAATTTCTTAGCAGCCCCCTAATCTAAAACGCTAATGTTCTCCACGCATTGGGGTAATACATGTGTTTTCAATGTCATGAACCATTGTGTGTGGAAAAAAGTTCAATTTAAAGACACAATTTTGGGAGAATCATCACTTCTCATCTACTGCCTTCAGAAGATTGCCTTCAGAAGATTGGACATAGGCTGACACACAGTAGAACCTCAAATATTATTTGTTAAAGAAGAGAAGGGAGAGAGGGAGGGAAGATGGGAAGGAATGAAGGAGGGAAGAAGATTTAAGAGCTATGAACATGAATTTCTTCATTCTAGAGGGAGAGGAAATGTTGAGACAGTCAATTGTCAGAAAGAAGCATCTAGAAAGGGGTGGTAGAGGAGGGGAAGCTAAATATATGGTGATGGAAAGAGTTGTGTACCTTGAACCTATGTAATTTTTACTAACCAATGTCACCCTAATAAATTTAATAATTAAAAAATAGTAACATCTAAGCAAATGATGGCATAAAATGATAAAATCACACCGTCTTCATAATAGCTTCCTCTCCCTAGTGAGAAAAAAATATATTTTTGGCAAAAAATATCTTCGAACAAGCATTTTTATGGATAACTACTTTTATGATCATACCATATAAGTAAATTTTGCAAAATCAATTTGGGGTAGACCAGCATCTTAAAAGTTATTTAAAGCAACCAGAAAAATTTTTTTGCATCAAAGCCAAGTTCTTGAAAAAGTCCTAAGGTAATTTGTATCTTTTACTGAAATATATCACTTCTGTGAGGGTCCTGGAGGGCTGGTTTCTGCTCATAATGACACTTCTCTACACACAGGGTCTTTTTCCTGAGTATTTTTCTCTTGATCCCATTTGAGTAACAGACCATCATCTGTGTTTGGGGAGAGCTGACTCACTCTGATGGATCTTACTGGAGTGTGCTTGCCTGGTGTTGAACACTACCCCCTTTATTTCATGAAATATGAGCCTTTGCACACAAACAATAGCACACAGCAGCCAAGATTGATATTTTTGGCTCTGTCACTTGGAGCCCAAACCTCACAGCTTTGGTTATAAAGAGCTTATTGAAATCTTCTTGTGTTACTGAAATCTTCTTGTGTAACTTCTTGTGTTATCTAAATCACACTTCTTGTGATTTAGATAAGAACATAAATTATATTCCTTGTGTTTCAACAACACAAATCAGGAAAACATTGCCCAGTGGACAGAATGTTTTCACTGTTTGACCAGGTGATTTGGGGCAGGTTAAAATTATTTTAGGATGTTTCAAGCATCTAATTTCTTGAGAAGGAACATTAGTTAAGACTTATTGTCCCAGAAACTTTGTAAGAACTTGTGTGTTCAGGGCACAATGCCCTCAGGGAACTGATTGGATAAGTTGCCAACATACCTCTGGTCATTTATTGGTTGTCTGAGAAAACTACAATGCAAATTATAAACCTAGGTTGTTCTTGCTTTTAGCCAGTGTGGTATGCAATAGGGGGAAATTCAGTGGGGAGATAAAAGAGAAAGCAGCTAGCTCAGCTTCCTAAGAGCCTAAGAATTTAAAATTCTGCCTCTGACTGCCATATATTCTTATTCCTACACTATTGATCTTCTTGTTCCTTCACCCCTTCAGATGTGACAATGGAAAGTTCATCAGTCTTGATCTTTATTTTTCCTACTAATTCAGCAACATACCATGGATTCTTGGCTTAGTCAACTCCTGGTCACTCTGGGAAAATGCAAGAACCCACTGGCAAGCCTAGGAACACTCACCTCCCCTTCCCCTCCACAATCTGGCCCACATTTGTCCAAACTTGAGTAAACGGCTGTCTCACCAGCCACTCTGAAAATCCTACCAACTTCTTGATTGTCCATTTCTTCCAGAGTGACTATTGTTCAAGTAAATGGATACATTTAAGATAAATACCATTAACTATGAGGTTCTTGCATAGAATTTAATAAATTAAAATTTCAACTTCTTTATTATAACAATAATGATAGCTAACATACTCTGTGTGTTGGGAACACCTGCAGAAACAGGACACCCCCACCCAGATTTTGGTTCAGATGCCAAGACAGACGATACCACTCAGAGACCAAGATGACATGAAAAGGCTTATTACTTACATAATAAGAATGTCTAGGGAAGGCAGAGCAAGTCTCCAAGCTGGTCTGAACATGCCTTGAGAGGGTGAGGAAAGGAGATGAGCTAGAGGTTTTCACTGTGCTTAGGGAGTGAGCCGGGTGGAGGATTCCTGAGGTTTGTGAACTTTGAATCTCCTGCCAGTTCCAAAGGAAGAACCCTCTTTGCTTTATTTATCAGCTTGTCCAGATGTGGAGCAGACAGGGAAAAGCTCAAAAGCTGTCAGCAGTCAAGTATTTAAAATGGATTCAGACTTTCTTACACTGTGATTGGTCCTGTGCTGAGGAATTTATGTGCCATCTTGTTGCATTCTTTCCTCAACTCTGTGAAGCAGCTGATCAGCCCCATTTCACAGACAAGAAAGTCAATGCCCAGAGATGGGTAGCTGTTTCCCAAGGCCAAAGAGCTGGATAGTGCAGAGCCTGAATTTTGACCTACACCTGTCTAGGGACAAGGCCAATGCCTTGACTTTGGTTTTGAGCAGACAGCCAGGGCAGCCTAATTCAGCCTGACAATCATCAGGGTGATGAAATTCACAGCTGGGCACCTTCTGGCCATCAATAATGTATGTTCTTGTCAGTATACACATGGGGTGTACAAATCAGGTTTTCAGTAATGAACTTGGTGGTGCACTTGGATAGACAGATCACATGGCAAAGCAGAAAGATCTCAGGCATTGAAATCAGAGTGATCTCAGATTGAACCCGACCTTCCTCATATGGGCAGTTCAGGAAAGTTACCCTCTCAGATCCTTAATATCCTTATTCATGAAATGGGGGCAATAAGACCATACCTTGGAACTTTTTGTTGTCCTTTTCCTAGGGCCTTCATTGAACATTACCTTTGAGAGTAGACTAGGTGCCACATGTGCCTACACATCTATTTTAGTATTTCCTGTTTCCAGGTTAAGATTTATGGGCCAAATGCTAGAAAAAATGGCATCTGATAGACACAAAAAGATACAGAGGAGCTCTCTAAGAGCTCTCAGTAAAGCTGTGATTTATCATCCTGCTGCAGAGGGGACCCTGAAAACTACTTTTTCTAATCTAATCTAATCCTAATCTGTTCTAACACAGTTATGGAAGAAAATCAGGGAAGTTTTTTAGTTCCAAATGATTTCTTCTCTCTCTCCTTCAACAACAGCTCCTCAAGACAGATTTTTGAGGCATCCTCAATCTAATTTAGAAAGAGAATGTTGCCTTTTTCACTAATGTCATATGACACATGGTTAGATAGAAGTTCTAGGGAGAAACTGACTGTTAATGTCCGGAAATGAATCTGGTTTCTCTTCAATGGTACATACCATTGAAGGAGTGTCTCTACTTTGGAAGCCTTATTTCCTCCTCCTTCAGGCCTTTTCGTGTTTATAACATATGCTGATTTAAGGAGGGTTTCCTGAGATGAGACCCGAAATAGTGAGAGGAACTCAGAGAGCCACTCTGGTGGGGCAGAGAAAGCTTAGGTAGCCTGGATGGGACGCTGGTCGTAGGAACATGACTGAGTTCTCACTCTTCTCTGAACCTCTGTTAAATGGGAATGATATTCTCTCATGTCTATGGATGCTGTGATGATTAAGAGAAATAAAGAGAGAAAGGTGTCTACCCAACTACCTGGCTCAGGATACATGGTTTGAGGCACGTCTCTTCCCACGGCAAGTGACAGAAATCGAAGTCAGACCATGTCAATAAAGATGCAGTTGATTTGGTGTGGCTCTCATAACCAGGCATCATTCCAAGGGTGGTTCTTTGGATGGCTTCAAGCCAGTCTTGGCTGATGCAGTCAGCGCTCAAGCGAGAAGGCCAAGGCAGTGCCTCCTCTCCATCCTTCAGCTCCACTTGCCTTTTCTGGGCTTCCTTTCAATACATGTTTTCTTCACATGTCTGGTAAGATGGCCATGCAGAGCTTTAGACTCACAACTACTAGAAGTAGGACTTCTCATTCCTATGCCTATATATGAATCACAGTAAAGACCCTGATTGTCCCTGCTTGGCTCATAAGTCCACCCCTGACCTAATCACTAGCCAGGGGAATATCGCGCTCTGATTGGCCTGAGATGGATTAACATCTCCAAGTAGAGGGCAGGGTAACTAGACCCTAGAGTAGAGTAGAGTGCTTCCAAAAGGAAGAGACATGACTTGAAAAGGAGGATGAATACACAACAGGTAAAAACCAGAAAACACATCCCTTCCCTAAATAAGTGAATGAAGTCAGTAATTGAGGAAGTTTGCCTTTGCCCTCCCTATTCCATAGACACTTCAAACCCCATTTGGTGGAGTGAGTTCAAGCAAATGCAAAGAGCATGAGCCAGTACTTGCAGACCAAACATAATATCCAATACAAGATTTACAGGGATATTGTCTTGCAATTTTCCAAGCAGCTAAATACAATTTCTTCAGTAAATTGGATAAATAAAAGAGCAGTTTGCATTTAGCCAGAGACATGCTAGGGCGGGTTTTTAATAAAATATATTTTAAAAGTAGTGACATGTAATAGTCTTGGCCCACAATCTCATGGAAATTCGCATAATAGTTCTCTTCCTCTCAGAAGCAATTTCCTTCCTGACAGGCTTCAGGCCTGAGCGATTGTGTCCCCACTGTCTTTCTGAGGAAGGATCTAAGTGAAAAGCGTCTTGGAACCAGGATGGTAATCTTCGAACACTGTTTGCTCAGATCAGTTGTAAAGCATTAAAATCAGTCTCAAACGCAAACCTTTACAAAATAGTAATAATAATTGTAACGTTCCTTAACCTACAAGTCAGAGCACTGGAGTGTTACCCAGGAGCACACATACACAAGTGTTATGTAGAAGAGGGATACTGTACCAATAGGAGGAAGCATGCTCCCCATTATTTGTGACACATGTGCAGATGGAGCCCTGAGACCAGTCCCCCAGATGATAGGTCGGAACAGGGAGGAGGTAGTGTGCGGTTCATGTTGTTTTTAGTTTCTTCATCAATGACAAATCACAGATTAATTTTCCCATGATGCTTTTGCACCCTGGCAGCTCTTTGGCATGAGCCTAACTTCACTGAAATGGAAAAATGGGGTTCAGGAAACCAGTCCAGGCTTTCCGCGGTGACTGATGGTTTAGCAGAGATTTTGTACTGTCCGGGTTGTAATTGAAGAAAGAGCAAAACATGGCGATAGCGTCATTTGGGGCCCTACACTCCCTTCAGCAAGTGAGCGCCAAATAACAGATTGAGTTAGACATGTTTAATATTCTCAAGATAATTTAAATACATACAATAACATAATAGGAATGAATCAGTGCCAAGGAAAAGCCCTTGTACCTGGTAGGTAGTTTGTGAGTGTCTGTTACATAAATGAGAAGAGTGTCAATCTTTTTTCTATCGTTCAATGCCCCAGAATCACAAAAGAGTTCCACGTTTAAATTAATTGGCCTTTAACGATACCCTTATGGGGTGCTGAAAGGAGCCTATGACATTCTTTTCCTTTTGTAGTTGAGGAATCTGAGATATGAAGAAGTTAAGTGATTTGAAGATAACAATCAATAAATCCTAGACATTAGGGAGAGAAAACATATCTGAAATTTCCTGCTTCCCCTCCAGAGAATACTCCCATGATCTCGCTGTTTCCATCAGCTTGCTGTTTGAACACATTCCCTGTACGGCAGAGCTAGTAAGAACCCGGCTTTTCAAACAGCAGCCTGGAACTGACCTGTCTCTTGGCCCGTTTAGGGATGGTCCAAGAGAACTTTCCTTCTGCCTTTCTCATAAAACTGTTATAAATTTCTCGCTATGTCTTGGTTGGTGATTATTGCATCCCTGACAAAAGGTCCTACTAAACGGGCCATTTAGAGTGAATTCCTGGCTCAGCCAGACACTCTGGTCCCCTGACAAAGCCCACAAGCCTGGTCCAGGAGCATGCCCTTCCCCTCCACACCCAGGATCTGCATCGCCCCCACCTGGAAAACGGGTCCAAAGAGAAGTGACCCGAGGCAAAAAGCCACATGCTCCTAGAAGGTCGGCAATAGGTGTGATCTTAGCTGCCACCTGCTCAACTCCAGCTTCTGCAGAGAGAAGTGAAGCAACCTTACCCCATGCCTGCATCACAAATGGAATGATCTGGAGAAGAGAGAAGACAGTCCAGCCACAGGCCAAGCTGTGAGTGAAGCTGAGAACCAGCTGACTTAGGAGAAGGATGGAGGTTGGAATGAGGGGTGGTTCCAACAGGGCTGTATTTGTTGGATAGGAGTCAAAGGTTGGAG
The DNA here is from genome assembly GCA_004027555.1 of Craseonycteris thonglongyai. NCBI lineage: Eukaryota > Metazoa > Chordata > Mammalia > Chiroptera > Craseonycteridae > Craseonycteris > Craseonycteris thonglongyai. The sequence continues at coordinate 8,626 of PVKE010026166.1, forward strand.
TTTGGTGAGCAGTGAGTAGGAAAGGAAGGCTGTGGTCAAATGGTGGTGGACCTTAACTACCAGGCTGAAAAGTTCAGGTTTCTAACCTGAAAGAAGCAAGAGTTTCTGAAGACTTGTCACCAGAAGTGTTATTCTGGGCAGAGGGGACTGGAGTCAGGCCACTGGCATAAATTGCATGGCACAGGGATAAAAGAAACTATTACCATTACAAGCATGAGATGAAGGGACCAACAGAGAATGGAAGAGTCACCATGCAAGGTAAGGAAGGGGAGTCATGCTCTGATTACATGTCAACTGTCATGTGCTGTATGTTAAGAAATGTGATAAGCTCTTGACATACATCCTCTCATTTAGCCTCATTAATCCTCACAATAACCCTGTGAGTTAAATACTATTGCCCACATTTAATAGATGAAAGATTTAAAGATTTAAGAAATTGGCTAGTCACACAACTGGTGAGGGATAAAACTGAGGTTCAAGGTCATACTTGATCTATGGCACTTGGAATACTTACAGAGAAACCCCTGCAGGCCCCTTAGCAGGAAGATCTGGCTCTTAGGGCTCCTCACAGCCCTAATTTAGACAGACTCTTCCGCTTCTATCTATTCAAACAGAAATAATGTGCTTGCTTAGCTTCCCATCTGCAATTTCATGTTAATATGACTTCATTTTCCACATGCATTTTTTTTTTTTTTTAGAATGAATTTTATCTCTACCTCTGCCATTGGTTTTCAATTTTAAAGTGACCACAGAGGCCTCCTTTGCCAAGGACTGCTCTCCCCTTTTGCACTTGGGTTACTACGATTTACTGGTCGGGGCCTCCTTGCTGATGGTCAGATGAGAGGTAACCTATCTTCTTGAGGGAATAAATTAAAACCCAGTTATTGAGCCAAATGCAGTTAGGCCCCTCCCATGACACTCTCTGTCCCTCACACACACCTGCAACCACTTTCTCATCCTGTGTGATAGTTTGCTCTTCAGGCATCCTCTGCCCTCCCCTCCACCCATCTTGATCCCATGCAGGGGCTTGCTTGCTGGCCTGGCTTTCCCCACCTAACACTGGACAGCTCTCTTACTTTGCTCTGCTTCTCTGAACTCTGGAACTAGCAATCCATTTCTGGCTGCGAACGTCCAAATTCTCTCCTCCTTTCCAGCCCAGCTGTCATTATTTCCTCTCACACCTGGATCGTGGTTATTTCCTCCCCATGTGACTTACTGATATTTCATGTGTTGTCACTCAATGGTGTTGAAAGAGTAATGGCCCCCAATGGAAGATGTTCACAACATAGCCCCAATACCTAGGAATCCATTGCCTTACATGGTAAGCCTGATTTTGCAGATGTAATTAACTTAAGGAACTTGGAATGAAGCAATGATCCTGGATTTTCTAAGCCCAAAGTTCTGACGAATGGAAGAGAGAAGCAGAAAAGGAAGTGAAAGTGATGCAATGTGAGGACTCCAATTGCTGCTGCTGGCTTGGAAGATGGAGAAAGTGACTAGAAGCCATGGAAGGTGGACAGCTTCTAGAAGCTAGAAAAGGCAAGGAAATGCATTCTCCTCTAGAGCCTCCAGAATGGACGGCAGTCCTGCTGACAGATGTTTAGCCCAGTGAGACCGATGTCAAACTGCTACACTAGAGAATTATAGAATAACAAATTTGGGTTGTTTAAGCCACTAAATTTTTATGAATTTGTCACAGTGGCTATAGAAAACCAATGTACTCCTTTAATAAGTCTTTTCAGAAATATAAAATTAGAGTAATTAACTAAAATTACTCAGAAAAGGGAACTTGGGGTCTTCCCTAATTAACCAAAGGTTGACCAAAAAACCTTTTGCTGGAAGTCTTTCAAGAAATATTCCTGAAATAGTGTGTCTCCAGCTCAGTGAACTGAGTACAGTCTATGTTCTTGCTACTCAGTATGACCCATGAGCCAGAAACCTTAGCAACACTCAGGGATATACTAGGAAATTAAAAAATTAATAGGGCCTACTAACTCAAAATCTGCATTTTAATAAGATCTACAAATGATTCGAATGCACACTCTAGTTCGAGATGTACTGCTCTCCACGATTAAAAATTATACTAAAATAATTACATTGGTTGCTTTTTTGGAGTCACTCAGCATCTGTTTTCACTGGTACAATTCCTCAAATCAAGTGTCAGACAGCAACTTGGAGATCATCTCCCCTCATGGCTTTCCAACAAGTTCACCTGAAGAACTTAATTGGAAAAGAAACCCTCTCAGAGTCCAGTAGATAAAGAACTTGAAAGTGGGGTTTCTTGATTAGGGGAAGGATGTGGGTCCCCAGAACCTAATTGCTCCAATCTCTCTATCACCAGCCCCAGAGCTTACCTCCAAGGCATCTCTTTGGAACCTTAAGTTTTCCACCTCACATAGGTTGAAAAACACAGATTTTAAGCTAAATCTTTCTGATATGTGTGAAAAAACTAAGACTTGGAGAAGAGAAAAGATTTATTTAAGGTCATAGGCACAATTATGAAGTGGCAAAAGTGGGCCTAGAAGCTTCTCAGGATGGTAGATTTGCTCCTAAACATGCATTTCTCACCCAATCCCATAAATATTCTCTTTCCACTCAGTCTCGCTGGGGGCGCTGAACACTCCCGTTGAGGAATGACCCTGCTGTCTGTCAACACTCAGGATGCTTTTGTGGCTCCTTCCTTAAAGTTCCACCATTTCTGCTGAGTTGGCTCATCAACAAAAGAGCCTGAAATTTGGCAGAGAGAAGAGAACACCACTTTCATCTTTGGAAATAATTAAAATCAGTCACAGCTAATTCTGGTGACTTCATGAATGATTATGTGGGGCCACACACTCCACTCTTTCAACTATGAAGTATGGCCAAAGTCTCTGGGAACTGATTAACATGTGATGAGCACACTGACAGGAGGGAGGTAGCCTTTACTGAGTCCCTGCTGTCGGCCATGACTCCACAGGACATTTTTTCATCCTGCATCTCATTTGATCTTGACAGCAACCCAATGAGGGTTGCATTACTGTTGTAATGATAGTGTTCATGTCAGGAGAAAGGAACTGAGACCAAAGATCATAGGGGCAATAAAGGATGAGGGTAGATATGTTTGGCTCCAAAGCCTGGGTCCTTTCTATTAAACCTAATTTCTCTGGTAAGCTTGTTGGAAAACAAGTAAGTCTATTGTATCGGAGATGTAGAAGGCCTTTGATCTGCTCAAGGCCCTTTATTAAGAGCAAGTATGTTTCCTTGTTGTACTTACTCTATCAATAATTTCTTACATGTTTACCTCCTCAATTCTAAGCAAATGTCAGCACCTTCAGGACTTAGCAGAATAATCAGCAGTACTTGGTAAAGGTTGACTAAATAAGGTAATAATAATAACAAAAACCAGTAATAGGCAGTAATTATTGCAAGTTCACTATATATCAGGCCCTGTTCACTTCATTTTTCCTAGTCTCAGTCTCTTGCTTTATAAAATAGGTGGATGGATGGATGGGTTGGTGGATAGATATTTGGTTGGATGGTTGAAGGCTCAGATAAAAAAATATATATCTTAATACTTAGAAGACTTTTTCACTAAAATATTGAATCTGGCTGCAATTTTCCTCCTTTGTGTAATTGTAGACATACCCAGCAGAGTACAGAAGCTGAAAGTGCTCTTTGAATGGTCTTGATTCAACCATTGTAGGGAGTAAAGGAGTTCTTGTCCATGAAATGCTTTAAAAATACAGTTAGGAGAAGGTTTCATGAAGAAATAAAAACTGGATTATTGGCTCTCACAGTAGACGCATGCCTCTCTTTTATGGCTTTTTAAATTATTTTAAGTTCAATTTTTCAGTTTTTTTTTAAGTTTACTGTTTAGCTGACTGTTCCTCACAATAATTCTAAACAAATAAGTTAAAGATAATAACTTATTCATCCCTTTATTTCAAGTATGAAGCACAGAATCTTATATATATTGTGTTTCACTAAATACCCAGTAAATGAATGAATAAATGAACTTGATTGCTATCAGAACACATTTGAAAGTTGAGAGCTTAGGAATTTGTCACTCTTTCACCAAATTTTTTTTTTTTTTTTGCCTGAAAATCAGTTTTTAATAAGCCAAGAAGGGTGGTACCTACAATACTTTGAAAGACTACATCATGTATAATACCTTCTCATTGGCTGTCTACTAACAACGAAATAATATTTTTCTTACTTTAGGCATTTTACAATTACTTTTATAATTTTTACCATAGTCTGTGTTAACATTTATACTATTACTTGCCTGGGTTTTCTTTTTTTTTTTTTGGTTTTTGTTGTTGTTGTTGTTGTTAAATTTATTGGGGTGACATTAATTGATATCAATTACATTGTTTCCAGGTGTACAATTCTATATTACATTGTCTATACATCGCATTATATGCTCACCAACCAGAATCAGCTCACCGTATGTTTGATTCCCCATCCCTATTCCCCCCTACCCATCTCTCCCACCCACCTTCTCCCTTACCCTCAGGTAACCACTAAACTATTGACTGTGACCATGAGTTTTTGTTTCTTTGTTTCTCTCAGTTTTATATTCTACCTATAAGTGAGGTCATATGTTTCTTGATTCTTTCATTCTGACTTATTTTGCTTAATAAGATGTTTTCAAGGTCTGTTAATAAAAGCTTGCCAAACCTCTGTTCTTATCGCCCTGAGGGAAGCAGGGTGAATGCAATACTTTTGAGGCAGACATAGCTTCATCATAGCTGCATGTAGGGAAACTATGAGGAAACAGTTCACTGAGCAAATAGGTCCATTCATGCAACAAATATCTATTGACCACCAACCACCACATGACAGTAAGTTGTGGCTACTTCGTGAGGAGCGTGGAATACCATGCTAAGGGTTTTAAACATTCTACCAGGGACCATGTGCAATCACTGAAGCGCTTGGCATAGGGTGTTAAAATCAGAACTAAGCTGCAAAAAGAAAAGATGTTGCTATCAAATTAAAAAGTAGCTCAATGGCTCCCCCCATAAATGCTTAGTCAGCCATGCTTGCCTCTGCTGAGCTCTGTTTCACCTTTTAAATCTCAAAGATAAGAATATTGTATGGCATTATGCACCCCATGGAAATGGAGACCGTGAACTCAAAGGCCAAGGAGATCTGCTTTTGAATCCTGGCTGTGCCTCTGATTAAGAGTGTGATCTTGGGTAAGTAAGAATCTCTCTAGGTGTCACTGTCCACATCTGCATACTGAGAAACATGATATCCCTTGTACAAAATTACGGTGAGCATCAAATGAAGTAATAACTGTAAGCCACTTAGCTCCATACATGGCACACAGGAACCACTCAATGACCACCAGGTAATCAGAACATGAGACACTGGGGTGGGTGGGGCCAGCCCATTATTGGGCACTTAGTTTAAGACAGGTGCTTCATAGGCTTTTGAAGCGTGCGTTTAATAATGAGCTATATAAAGCCTCTACTAGGTACCAGGCATCAGACTAAGGAATGGGGCCAGCACAGTGATAAACAGACAAGGAACAGAAGTTTTCACCTTCAGAGAGCTTCCATTCTAGTGACACTGCTTAATCCTCATCATATACCAGTACCTCAGTTTCCTTATCTGTGAGACAGTAATACAAGATGAACTTTCCTCAAAGAGTTGTAATGAATGTTGGATTATTAAATATAAAGAGCTTCACACAGCAGCTGACACAAAGCAGGGGCTACATAAGGACTTGTGCTAAAATAGCAATTATTATATTATTATTAATAATAATTATTATTATTGTAGGGATTACTATCTACCATTTGTACCTTTTGGCACCAGCTACAGAGCTAACTATAGGGATTATTTTCTATCTCTTACAAAGAGAGTGAGTAGTTTTATTAAGATCACAATGTGAGTAAAGGCAGAGCCAGAACTCAAGCAAAATCTGTCTTCAAAACTGACATTTAACTGCTGCAAATATTCCCCAGATCCCTCTCCACCCGCTCTTGAGGAGCATTTATTTCATATACACTGACTAGTATAAACAATTATATCATATGCTTCCTTTCCCAGAGTCATTTAAACTCTTAATAAGTGGGTCTTTCTGATTTTGCAGTGATAAATGAGAGAATTAGCAGAGTTTTTGGAATTTCTACTCCCAGGCTGACCTCATTAGCTTGTTTATAGACCAGACAGGGCAGACGACATTACGTCCTGTAAAACAAGGAAGACAGGCGTTATAGGGTGGGGCAGCTTGCTTTCATTACCATGGCAGCCCATACAGTAGTGATATTTATTAAGTGTTTTAATACAAACCAGTGAGGCAACTTTGCAGTTCTAAAATGCAGACAGAGGTATTTGGTTTTTTTTTGAAAAGTAACTTTTAAAAGTCTGTAAATTTGTTGTTCTTTCTTTTTCCCAGTAATGAGTATTCTAGACCTTTTCTCTAAAGACAATTTGAAATCCTCTTTAATCTACAGATTAACACCTAGTCAGGAATTGCATTCTTTCTCTGATAAAAGGGACAAATAAGACAACGATCAATATTGCACGTGGTGGGATTTCACAAACAGCCAAGTTCAAAGTTGTCGTTGAAAACTTCAGGGTGAATATATGCAAAGTATCTGAGAGGAAAGTTGAAAGATAAAGGAAAAAAAACAAACAAACATGGATTAATCAATCTGTGCCAGGACAGGAAATCAACCTAGACATATTTTACCTAAGCCTTTTGATGTTCTGTTTGCAATAGCTTTGAATTTTTTTCAAAAAACATCTCAAAATATTTCTTCCAGAAGGAGGAAGCTTGGGATGAATACAGAAATTCAGTGAGATCCCTAATTATTTCAGTTTCTAAAATTTTTGTTAAGGTGTCCAGATTCTTCTGGTGAACAAGGCTCTCCTGTTGGTTAGGATGCACCTGAAAAGCTGACTGAAGCTCTCCATTCCCTGACTGTAGCTGAGCCCTATTGAATGAGAAGCCCTGGTGCGTGGGGGTGGGGCTCAGAGAGGAGCTCATAGTTTCAATAAAGCCGTGGGCAACTCTGTCGGAGCCCAGAACACCCTTCCAATCTTTCCTCACCAGTCTAGTGGCCCGTTTTGTGGACATGAAAACCAAGGACCACAGAAGGGAAGTAACTCACCCCTGAATGTTTATTTTGCTTAAATTAAGGTAAAATATACATGACATAAAATGTACTGTTTTAACCATCTTTAAATGTGCAGTTCAGTGACATTAAGTACCTTCATATTGTTGTATAGCCACCATCACCCTCCTTCTACAGAACTTTTCCGTCTTCCCAGCCTGACGCTCCACACCTACTCAGCAACGACTCCCCATTCCCGGGTCCCCAGCCCTCAGTAACAATTGCTCTACTTTCTGTATCTGTGAACTTGACTATTTTAAGAACCATATATAAGTAAAATCATGCAATATCTATCCTGTTGTGTCATCTTTCACGTAGCACAAAATCTTCAAGTTCATCCATGTTGTAGCATGTATCCAAATTTAATTGATTTTAAAGTTGAATGATATTTCATTGTATGTATATACGACATGTGTTATCCAGTCATCCAGTTATGGATATTGGATTTAGATTTTTAACCATCTTGAACTATGCACAGGACATTCCACTTAGAAATTTTTGTTCTCCCCTCTGCTTCATAGGGTTGTCAGATTTAACAAATAAAAATACAAAATGTGGGGAAGCCGGGATGGCTCAGTGGGTTAAGCGCTCACTTTGCAGCACCGAGGACCAGGGATCGAATCCCGGCCCCGGCCCGTGCGGACCCATATGCTGGGCTGGGAGCTCCCCCAGTTCAGTTCTCGCTCTGTCTCTGTGTCTCTCTCTGTCAAAATAAATAAATAAATAAATAAGAAATATATTAAAAAAAAAAAATACAGAATGCCCAGTTGAATTGCCAGTTTCAAAAAAAAATACACTTTTAGTATAAATATGCCCTGTGCAATATTTGAGACATACTTATACTAAAAAATTATTCGTTGTTCATCTGACATTCAAATTTAACTGTGTCTCTTTTATTTTACCTAACAGCTCCATGGTCTACATTCAGTAAAACCGCAAGTAAGAAGGTTCTTATTGACTTGAAACCTCAAGTCACCAGAATTCTTCGGGCTTTTTCTTAATCAAGATTAATACAAAAGTAAGCAAAAGCACAGTATAAGCCAGCAACCTCTGTGCACTTTGTCTTGAGTTCAAAAGTGTTGTCTGATAGGGTGAACACTCTTCGATACTGCAAGTATCATCTCTGTTTTCTAGACAAGACAACTGAGGTCTACACGTGGGGATTTCTAAACTCATACAGGTGGTAAAAATCAGAGGTTTGGCTCAAATCCAAGACACCCATATTTCAAATCCAGTCTATTTTTATTTAATAATTGTTCACTTTAAGTAGAAATAAGACAGGCTGTACGAGGGCGGCAATCCTCATTTGTGTCGGAGGGGAAGCAAAATGACACAGCTCCTAGGGAGGGGAATTTGGCAGTAACAGAACAACCTAAGCACAAGCATTTATCCATCAACTCAGTGATCCCACACCTAGGAATTTACCCCAAATATACATTTCTAACAGTATGAAAATATATATGCATATGATTATTTATTGTGTTATTTATAGTTAAAAATATGGGAAACTACTTTAAATATAAGTTATAGGTTGATTAAATGATATATACAATGGAATACTATGCAGCTGAAAAAAAAGAATGAGGAGGAGCTCTAAGATTTCATATGGAGTTATTTCCAGAAAATAATGTAAAATGATGAAAGCCATGTGCAAAAAAAAAAAAAAAAAGTCCATCTTTTGTGTAACAATGAAGAGGAAGAAACACACATATTATCTGATTGTCTTTACACAAAGAAACACAGGAAGCATAAAGCAGAGAATACTGACGTTGGGAGCAAGAGAACAGGGTGGAGGGAATGAATACAAGAGCAAGTGACATTTCTTTGAGGACACCTTTTGTACAGATTTGACTTTCAGCTGCACGTCCATGTTCCATATAGTCTTAAAATAATCTTAAATCAACAAGGATAAGATGGAGGAAAGAAAACCTAAATCAGAAAACAAACTGAAGTACATAAACCCAAATATATTGAAAATGACTACAAAACCATACTGACGGGGAGTGGGTAACTAATCGGAGGCAGCATGACACAATATGTCACATGTGCCTGTAGTCTTGAGGGGGTCTGAAGAGTGGGGACAACTAAATTCCTCTTAGTAGGTTTTTTTTGTTTTGTTCCAGTGGTATGAATGAAGCCATTTTAAAACTACCTCAGATGCGTAAGAGGACTAAGCAAATGGGTAATGTAAAACGGATAGTACTGGGACCCAGCCTTCTCACAAAGGAAAAAAAGAAATTCAAATGTGGAATAAGGGCTGGAGCTAGCGGTTTCAGGCAGTGCATACTCATGATTCCCAAAACATATATGTGTGTGCATATGCACGTGGAGATGTAGGTATGTGTGTCAGTGGCACACCGGAGACTGCCATACCGGCTCATGAAATCTCATGGTTAAATTTCCAGGCATTCTGTGAGCCGCTTGTTAACACAACCATTATTAAAATTAAATTACATAAAATTAACATTAGGTAAATTATATTACAAATAAAGGTAACAAAGACACATAACACCTTCGTGATCTGATTGCATTTTACCAGTCTCCATGCTTTTGATTTATTGTACCTGTCCCCGTCTACGTGTTCAGTGGCATCACACTGGTAGTTTAAAATGGGCTGCAGTGATGCCACTGAACATGTAGCTTAAAATGGGAGTATTTACATCATGGAAATCAGCAAATGCTACAAAGCAAGATGTGTGTGTGTGTGTGTGTGTGTGTGTATCTGGTAGTTAAACATGTACCAGGACACACTGTGTGTGTATATCTATTTATGTAAGTATGCACATATTTTCTAGTGCTGGTCTTATTGTTGCAAGTTTAAAAATGCACAGCTAAGACTCGGTGGAATACGGTCTGTGTTCACTTCCCCTTTATGGTCTGCCTCTGTCTTTTGGAACGTCTGTCCTGGGAGAGCAGAACTTTGTTGATTTTGTGCATCACTGTGTCTAATGCCTAGTACAGAGCCTGCCAAGAGGTGGGTGGTTGATCACTGTGTGCGAAATAGATGAAGAGAAAAATAATCATTCTCATTTAAAAGTTCAAAATGGTCCCTGACTTATCATAGTTCTATCAGGATGAGCCTTCCCAAGAACTCCAAGTGTCCAGCCGTGTTTGAGTTGAAGACACTTCTCCCCTCAGCAGCGTGGCTGGAAGACCATGTGAATTCGCGGACTTTCGCACACAGGCTGGGGGGGCCCCGCCTCCCTCTCCGTGGCTGCTGGGAAGACTCTGGTCATAGGGGCTGTGGGATCACTGCGAATTCCCAGCTCCCAGCACCTGCTCTATGGCAGTCCTTTGATCCATGAAGATAGGATTTCTTCCGGCAGTTCCTCTCAAAGAATAAGTTTGATCCTTCCCATGGTTCAGATCTGCACCCCACTCCCTCCATCAGCACTTCCATACACAGCCACGGTCCCTCAATCCACATCCACGTGACTGCAGATAAACTGAAAGAAGCTAGTCTTTAGAAAAAAAGAGAGAGAGAGAGAGAACCCAAGTATTCAAATCCAGTGCATATACTTTTGAAATCAGAGACTCTTCCTTGAAAGCAAAAATTAGCCAAAGGGCAAGTCACCGTGAAGGGCCAGCCAGGTCAGGTGACAGAGGAAGACCACTCTATGATGTCATGGTCCACCATCGGCTTGGAAATTCAGTGTAGCCTTCTCTGAACCTGGTCTCCACCACAAGACTGTACAAATGTGCATAGTTAGCCATTCATGTGGGCTCCCTCCCTGTTTGAGGATAGCTCTGACATCTGATTTTTTTTTCTCTTGCTGCTTTCTTTGCAAGTTCTTTGAAATCCCAAATCCTTCCCCCAGGACCCCAGGGACATCATCCACTGCTTGGACCTTGAACTTCTCATGTGAGAGGGGCCCCAGATGCTATATTTCCTAACTTTCTCATTGCACAGGGTGTCAGCAGGGTCATACTCCCTCTGAAGGTTCTAGGGGAGAACATATCCCTTGCCTCTTCCAGCTTTGGTGATCCCAGGTTTCTTTGCCTTGGGGTCACATCACTCCAATCTCTGCTTCTATTATCATGTGGTCTCCTCTTCTTATATGTCTCTCCTCTGTGTGTCTTCTATAAGGACACTTGTCATTGAATTTTGGGTTTACCTGAATAATCGAAAAGATTTTCTTATCTCAAGCTTCTTGATTTAGGTACATTTGCAAAGACCCTATTTCCCAAAAAGGTCACATTCTGAGGCTCTGGGTGGACATGAATTTTGTGGGACACCACTCAAGCCAGAAGAAAAGGAGAATGTCAGACATCTACCAGGACACTTCTACTACCTGTCCTCAAACTGAGTGGACACTGAAAGAAATAAAGGTTTAAACTCCAAAAGAGTTTTGAAAGTTGTGTCAAAGCTGCACACAGTTGGAGATCAGGGTTTGGGGGCACTGAGTGGAGGGGAAGAAAAGAATCTGGAGTTGAGCCTTGGTCTGGTTAAGCCACTTTGCTCTTTGAAACCATGGAGATGATGAGCTGTCACTGCTTAGTCCTCAGTCCCCTTAGATTCCTTCTTGTGTTGGGCAAAATTCTGTTGCAGTGAGCATCCACTCAACGCCACAGGTGTGTCTTAGAGGAAAGAGCTGGGCTTCAGCTAGTGGTCGTCTGGTTTCCCCAGGAAGAGCAAACATGAGCTCTTGCCTTATGACTGGGAAGAATGCGAGTACTTGGTTCTAGAGATAGGCATAGACAACTGGTGTCCTTAAGAACTTGGCCTTCAGATGTCTTCTTTGGCCAGACTCCCCAGTTTTCCAAAGTAGCCTTGATTCTCCATTTCTTGTACACAGCCAGCTCACTCACTTTCTTACTTTCCTGGTCCCCAAAATAATTAGAGTTTGACCCTTTCTGGGATATATAAGATGCAATGTACCTCACCACCAAGAAAATTAATTTCTGAAAATTCTTGTCTTGTCTACATTAAAAATTCACAATTCATAATTCTGTTCCTAACATAACTGACCTCATTATTTGAGCACAAATAACGTATCCCTTATTGTGCCAACTCCACTCTATCTCAATCACATTACAATGGGCCCAACATTGAAGAGCCCCATGTTCCAAGAACTTCTCTCTAATCATTAAGTTTCTCCACTCACCACAAGAGGAAAGATCAAAGGAGAGTCTCTGCTACCCCTACACATCAGTGATTTTTGCAACTTGCTGGAATGTACCAGTAGAGTAGCAAGACGAGTATTGCAAAAGAGAAGGGACTGTTTTTGAAAGCCAGACAGACCCAGGTCTGCATTTGGCTCGCTGAGAAAGCTCGCAAAGAGGAACCCCAAGTCGGAGGGCCTCCATGCACCCACATACATGGAGATAGTAATTCTCTACTTGTAGAAGTTAGATGACATAATGAAAATGAAATCACTTCTTTTGCTGAAAAAAACTATACAAATACACAAGATTGTTGCTATTTTTCATTCCATGCCCTTCAGTTTCCTCCTCCGTGAAGTGATTCTTCTGTCTGTATTCAGAACTACCAACCAACCCTTGGCTTCTTCCATTTGTTGACAAGCCCATTGGAAAACAAATGTGGATGATCAGAGACATGACTTCAAAGGGGAAACGCCAGCATCATCATCATTATGGTCCTGCTATGATTTCAGGAGAAGAGCTTCCTTCCTGCCCATCCGCCCCCCAGCAATTGCTTTCAGATTCCCTCCACAGAACAATTAGAACTTGATCCCCAATTTGGCTGCTTATGTCAATGATAATAATCTTCATCATCTGTAATTATTGAAAACTCTGAATCTCCACCAACACCCACTCTTGGAATAGAAAAAAAGAATGAAGCATATCACCAACAGATGTGACCAAATAAGGGAAATGAAATATGGGAATCCACAATTAACTCTTCTTGTCATACATTCCTCCATCTGTTTTACTGCTACATGGAGAGATACAAATTTTAAAAAATAATAAACATTTATTAATGCCTGCAATGTGCCATTTTCCTCTTAACCCCTGTGTATCAGTCAGAGTCCTCTAGAGAAATAGAACCACAAGATATCTATGAGTAGGTACCTATACATAAAAGTATACAGTTGATGCTTGAACAATGTGGGTGTTAGGGGCTCCCTCCCCCATACAATAAAAAAACTGCACATAAATTTTGAGTCCCTCCCAAACCACTAATAGCCTACTATTGACAGAGACTTCCTGATAACATAAACAGTGGATTAACACATACTGGTGTGTTATCTGTATTATATACTAAATCCTTACATTAAAGTAAGCTAAAGGGAAAAAATGTTATTAAGAAAATCTTCAGGCAGAGAAAATGCATTTATAGTATTTTGGGAAAAAATCTGAGTGGACTGACACAGTTCAAACCTGGTGTTCAGGGGTCAATTGTATACATACGTTGTTCTCACTATATCGTTTTTTCTTATTTTAAGGAATTGGCTCATGAACCTAGGAACTGCCAAACCCGAATTCCATAGGGCAGGCCAGCAAGCTGGAAACTCTGTCAGGATTTCGATGGCACAGTCTTGAGAAAAAATCCCTTCTTCAAGGAAACCTCAGTTTTCGCACTTATGATCTTTAACTGATTGGATGGGACCTGACCCCATTACCAAGGTCAGTCTCCCTTCCTTACAACCAACAAATTATAGATCATAGGCCTGGCTACTAAATATCTTTCCAGCAACTTTTAGATGGGTATTTCTTTTTAAGATTTATTTTTATTGTTTTTGACAGAGAGAGAGATACAGAGACAGAGACAGAGAGAAGGGGGAGGGCCCAGAACAGTCTCCATAGTTGCACATC
>PVKE010026167.1:0-22509 GCA_004027555.1 Craseonycteris thonglongyai
GCATAGTTATTTCTATTTTACTTTTTGACAGATAGAGAGAGAGACAGAGACAGAGACAGTTAGAGAACCAAACTGTGGGAACTCCCCAGTTCAGCACGTGGGTCCTGCCTGGGCCGGAGCCGGGATTCGATCCTCGGTCCTCATGGCCTCAAAGCGAGCGCTCAACCCGCTGAGCCGTCCCGGCTTTCCCCTAGATTATCTTTCTTAAAGGTGTCCTATGAAGCACAAGTTTTGGGGTTTTTTTTGACGAAGTTTACTTTATTTTTAATTTTACTGCTTGTGTTTTGAGTGTCTCATTAAGGAATCATGTCCTAATTCAGAAAAGATTCAGGGCTTAAGAAACAGAGGTAGATAGAAGATGGTTTATAATTTCTATCCTCCCCTTGTCAAGCCTCAATGGCTTCCAGAGAATGTGCTCTCAGAGTGGTTAGTCTTATTTTCATAGTAGGCAAGTGGTGTGAGGAGGGCACAGCTGCTAGGCAGTTGGATGCTGCAGCATTTGCCTTAATTGGACATTTCTCACCTCTCTAGTTGGACTTGTTAATGGCTTTTTAAGTGAGACACACCAGCCAAGTAAATTAGACTACTTGGCAAGTCAGTTTCTGCCCACTTGGAAGTGTTAATCCATGGAAAAAGAGCACAGGCCTTCAGCCAGGAGGAAATCTGAATTTCATTTGCAGAGGTGAGAGATAGAGCTATTGGCTGTAATCTCAGGAGCTTCCAAATATGCTTTTAAGAGCTATCTAGAAAAAGGTCTTAGCTCACTGCACTCTCTCTCAACCAGAATTTCTCAGTTCAGTAAATGTTTGTTAGTGCCTGCAACTTGGCGGTGAGGCATACAAGAAAAGGCTGTCATGGTACCTGCCCTAAGGAACTTCATTGAAATGGATAGAAAATGCACATATGAAATGGTAAAAAATATTATAATTCTTAACAGTGTAAGATGCTTTCCATCCACTCCTCAACTTAGTGTATTCTGGCTTCAGCCATCATTCCTTTGAAATTGTTCTCTAGAGACCTATCACCTACTACTAGTTGCCAAATTTGATGAAATTCTAAATCTGTGTCTATAACCTTGACCTTTCTTCTAAGCTCCACTCTGAATTTCCACATGCCTATAACAAATTTTTACATAGAGGTCTTGGCAGTGCAAGTTTGACACATCTAAATTTGAATTTCTTTTCTCCCTTCTTTCTCACCTCTTCTGCCTTCACCAATCTGTTGTATTCCTTTGATAATGGCAAAACCACCACTCCTACTGAACAAATTCCCCTACTATCATCCCACATCACCAGTTCTAGTCTATTTGGGTACTTACCTTTCTAGTTCTACTGTCTTTGTTCAGATTTTGAATGAAGTGCAAACATAATTGCAGTTTTTGCATTGTTGAAATTTGCTGTTTAATATTGGAATACATTCTTAAATAAATGTTATGTTGTACATCATTTAATGTGCATTTCTTGCTTTGTGTATTTTTGCTAATGACTTATTACTTGTTGTTTATTTTATATTTATTTTAGACTATGGAAATGATGTTAGACAAAAAGCAAATTCTAGTGATTTTCTTATTCAAGTTCAAATGGGTTGTAAAGCAGTGGAGACAACTTGCAACATCAACAATGCAACTGGGCATGAACTGCTAACGAATGTACAGTGCAATGTGATTCAAGAGGCTTTGCAAAGGAGGTGAGAGCCTTGAAGTTGAGGAGCACAGTGGCTAGTCAGTTGATAACCATCAATTGAGTGTAATCATTGAAACTGATCCTCTATGACTACATGAGAAGTTGCCCAAGAACTGAATGTCAACCATTCTACAGTTATTTGGTATTCAAAGCAAATTGGAAAGGTGAAAGAGCTCAATAAGTGGGTGCCTCACGAGCTGACCAAAAGTCCCCCAAATTGTCATTTTGTAATGTTTATCTTCTCTTATTCTATGCCGTAATAATGAACCATTTTTTAATTGGATTGTGACATGCAATGAAAAGTGGATTTTATATGACAACTAGTGATGACTGTACTGAGAAGGCCCAAAGCATTTCCCAAAGACAAACTTGCACCAGAAAAGGTCATGCTCACTGGTGGTCTGCTGCCCGTCTGATCCACTACAGCTTTCTGAATCCTAGTGAAACTATTCCATCTGAGAAGTACACTCAGCACATCGATGAGATGCACTGAAACTGCTACACCTGCAGTTGGCATTGGTTAACAGAAAGGACCCGATTCTACTCCATGACAATGCCCGACTGCACATCGCACAACCAAAGCTTCAAAAATTGAACAGATTGATTGGGCTATGAAGTTTTGCCTTATCTGCCATATTCACCTGACCTCTCGCCAACTGACTACTGCTTCTTCAAGCATTTCAATGATATTTTGCAGGGGCAATGCTTCCACAACCAACAGGATGCAGAAAATGCTGTCCAAAATTTTGTTGAGTCCCAATGCATGGATTTTTACAATAGAGGAATACACAGACTTATTTCTCATTGGCAAAAATGTATTGATTATAGTTATTTCTATTTTGATTAATAAAGATGTGTTTGAGCCTAGTTATAATGATTTAAAATTCACAGTTTGAAACTGCAATTACTTTTGTACCAACCTAATACTACTTTCCTGAATACTATAATAAAGCTCCTCCACACCCATTTTCTCCTCTAATCTTTTCTCCACATTTCTGACCAAATTATTTTTTTAAATAACAAACCTCTTCCTGCCAGTCTTTGTTCACACATCTTCAGTGACTCCTACAGCTTGGAGAACCAAGTTTAAACTCTTGTGTAGCTTATGTAGACCTGTTAATTCTTGCCACAACCTCCCTTTTTAGCCTTATTTCCTGTAGCTCTAAATTCCTCTCTGTTCTCTGATCAAGTCATGGTCTTCTGTTATATCCACACCTTTGTCCATGATCCTCTGCCTGAAGTATTCTTTTCTCTGTGCTTTGTGAACTTTTACTCACCCTTAAGTTCCCATACCCAGAATGAACCCATGAGGCCTTGCATAGACCTCTGTTATGGTTCTTATCATCCTTATGTGATTGTTCACAAATTTCTGTCCTCTTCAATCTCTTACTCTTGCTCCTCCAATGCAGTCTTTAATTTCTTGCTCTCCTTTCTTCCTCTCTCTATATCTCTCTATCTTACATCTTCATTTATAAAGCTGTCAGCTCCCAGATAAGTAGAAACTATCTTACCTGAACACCTAGCATGGTGACTCATTCAGAGATGTTCGATAAAGTTCCTAATGAATGAAATTACTAAACCAAATATGATTAAAACTAATCTCCTCACCAATGTAAAAACAAACATGTCCAAATTTCAGATTCGTTCACAGTATATTTTAAGTGCTTTTGTGTGCCTTTTTTCTTTTTCTTTGTTTTTTGGAAGGGGGTAGTTTTTATGGTGGTAGGGAAACACAAACCATAAAAACCAAGTGGAAGAAACTTAGTGACACTAAATTGGCTGCAGAGGTTACGGGGCCAAGCCTCAGTACCTCATCTGGTCCTGGACATGATGCACCAGCTTTTGTAACTGCTATATATAATCCCATGGGGATGACTGTGGGGCGGGTGGCAGTGTAACAGAGTAGTGACGTGAATACTAGAGGAAAAAGGATTTGAATTTAGGTTAATAGGATTTATTCCAGGCCATCTTGCTCACTTCTCTGAACCCCAATCTATCACTGTGGTATGAAACAAACACTCCCCTCAAGGGTTTTATAGGAATAACTGGGGTAGATAATATGTGTGCTGTGTTTAGCCAAGTCAAATGGAAGCTATTTTATGTGTAAGTATGAAAGAGCATGTATATGTTATTTATTTAGTCTGAAAAAAAATGTAGGTAATATTTCTAATATATCTGGCCCATTTTCTTTGACCATAATCCCTTTTCTGATTTTCTTGGCCAAGAAGCCAGGTTTTTGTTTGTGAATACTTCTGGTACTGAGAAATGTGATTAAAGCCAGTGAACAGAAATTATGCAAAGTGAAATTCTTCCTAGAATATATATCCTTGGGGGTATTTAAATAGCAATGTCCAAGGCTGTAAACACTGCTGAAAAATGCTGTTATTGCATTTAAGAATCTCTTTTCTGTAATATTAAGACAACTTGATTTAATTGGTAAGCTGTTCTGTGATAGCATTCAATTTAAATGAGGTTTGTGGAGTAGGCCAACCCCCCCCCCCCCAATCACCACCGGGGATCAGAAGGCAATCTCTCATGGATCAAAGAGTGCTGATGAAATCTACCTTATTGCTGTGTGTCAGAAATTAGATCACTACGTACTGTCATGAACCGATTGGTTAGATTCTCTTTTTGATGGCAGAATGCTAGTGGGGGCAAGTAGAGAAAGTGAACATATAAAATAGAATTATACCACTAATGTATTGTGCTGCTTACTATGGCATTGGAAGTACTCTCACCATACTGGAATATTATGTCAGTATTTTTATATGAAACAAAAATTTAGACACACACACACATACATATACCTCAAAGTTAGAAAATTGAAGGCAATATAATGTAGAGAAAAATATAGTTTTGTCTTTACAAATTCCATTGAGTTCCAATGTTTAGTGTTATTTCCAACTTAAATTTTTTTCTACATTGTTCTTCCATCAGTAAGTTGGTAACAAAGACTATGCCCCATTTCCTTCCTGAAGAAGGAGTAGAAATGAGTATTTGCTTAGTTCCCTGAAGTTCTGGACTTAAAAAATACACACACACACACACACACACACACACACACACACACACACACACACACAGCGTCATTGATGTCTTTTGGCTTTCAGGAAGATGAAGGAGCTCATTTAAAATGTGAAGTTCTTTCACTATTAAAGTTTCACATGAAATCTGAACTGATACAGAATCAAAGCTTTTTAAAAAGTATAACAGAAAGAAATTGATTATGTCAACACACCAAGTCTCAAAATGTTATGAAGGGGAAACTGGGATGGCTGAGTGGGTTAAGCCCTCACTTTGCAGCCCTGGGGACAAAGGATCAAATCCCAGCCCGGGCCCATGCAGACCCATATGCTGAACTGGGGAGTGCCTCCAGTTCAGTTCTCACTGGGGTGAGACCCTGGCCCAGTTCCTGCCCTGTGCAGCCCCATGCTCACCTGTGGAATGAAACTATGTGGAAAAACCAATTATGTGTAACTATGGAGACTGTTCTGGGCCCTCCCCCTTCTCTCTGTCACTATCTCTGTATCTCTCTCTCTGAACTGGGGAGTGCCTCCAGTTCAGTTCTCACCAGGGTGAGACCCTGGCCCAGTTCCTGCCCTGTGCAGCCCCATGCTCACCTGTGGAATGAAACTATGTGGAAAAACCAATTATGTGTAACTATGGAGACTGTTTTGAGCCCTCACCCTTCTCTCTGTCACTATCTCTGTATCTCTCTCTCTGTCAAAAACAATAAAAATAAATCTTAAAAAAAATGTTATGAAGCATCAAACTTTTTAGTATATTGCATAATACTATTAGTATGTATCTCAAATTTGGTCAAATTACAGAATTCTTTTACTTTCTTATTTAAGATGGGCTTAATTGGAGCACATTGTCCATGGAAAATTATTCATGCAGTTATATTAACCCTGATCACCATGGTGACATTAGCTATAAGCTTGGCTGAAAACACTGTGAAGCAGGCAAACCAGGTACCATTTAGCACATGAAGCCCCCACTTTGCAAAAGTGAAAGAATTCTGACTTTCTTGGTTTCCAGTGTTCTAGCAGATGGCATGGGTTGTTGGGATCCATTCAGTTCCCTATACACTGAATTATATCTTCCAGTGGGAGTCTGTGGAAGAACAGTGCATGCAGCACAGATCTTGGTATACTTCAAAGGATTCTCAAAACCCCAATTGGCAGTTAAGAGGGAAGTGGTGGTAAATGAGGTGGAAACCCTTTATGAATGAAGTAATAGTCTGGAAGGGGCTATAAGTTTGGATTCTTATTCTGTTAATTTTCCTTGACCTTGGCAAATGACTCCATTTCTGTGCTTTTGCAAATGGGAGGAATCATGCAAATGGTCATACAAGTCCTAGAAACCATGTAATGCTATAGAGATGCTAAAAATATGCCATCTACAATGTGATTTTTTTCTGTTTTTAGGACAGTTACTATTTCTAGGTCCAAGTGGATCAGAGGAGAATAATGCTGTAATGCTCTAAGAAGAAAATGAATGTTAAGCTGGATATTGGTGTGCTTAGCTGTTATTAAGGAAACTGCTGGGAATTAGTGACTCACCCTTTATCAGGATGACAAAGTTCTCTCATTTGGAGTTTTTTGTTTTTGTTTTTTTCTTTCCTGTTCAATTTATTGTCTCTCTTTTCTGATAGGAGAAAATGACAGTTTTCTCCTATTCTGTTGTTTCCGTTTTTGGTGAACAGTGGGCAGAGTTTACATTGGATAAAATTTCAGAAGTTATATTGATGAAAAATAATTTCTTCTTTAACATGCCAAAATGGTAGGGGAGAGACTATAGTTGGCTTTTATTTTACCAGGTTCAACCATCTGCAAAGTCTAAATTTATTGACTGTCCCATAACCACTGGGTGGGAATGTAGTTATTGCCACAATCAGTTTGTGAATTTTTAGCCTTCAGAATATCCCAAATGTTACATTAAGCTGTCATTGCCCTATGATGTTGACTACATGCCTGTGACAATTTTATCATTTGTGTTGGTTTCATCAACCTTCTCTTCCCTATGTTCACTGAGTTGTTTGGGCTTGGGAGGAATATAAATGATTTAAATGCAAGATTAGCGTAAACAAATTATAATAAAATGATAAATTCTGTAGGAAAAGCAATGCACACTAAGGTCATCTGTATGTAGATTTGGATTATCTGCTCTTTTGTTTTATCTATGCTATAGTACTTTCTCATGGCATATAGGAAGGAGTCAGTTGAACTTCCTGTCTGGAGAGAGATACAACAATGAAACCTTGAAGAGATTGCAAACTGACCCTGTGATGCTGAATCTGGCTCTTGTATGTATTTTGCTAGGTTGATACAAATTTAAATTCAACTGCATTATATGGCTTTCCAATGCATTCTGCTATAGTCCCTGTTGCTCCTTTATGTCTTAAATTTATGCACTGCTTTATTGCCTCCTGCTACCTGAATGAATTTGATTTTTCAACTTCTGTTTAAAGACTCATTCCTACTAAGAAGCTGTGTGTTTATGCTAAGGACTCACAATTTTTCTCTGCTATGGCAGGAAAAGGTATCTATACCAGAACAATAACTGGAACTTTAAAAGGTAGAAGTAAAAGAGTGGTAGCAAAAGACAATAGCAGGGAGGTGGAAATGGGAAGTTGATGTTCATGGGTTTAATATTTTAACTATGCAAGATAGTGAGCTTCAGGAAATCTACTTCACAACATTGTTAATACCATATTGTACACTTAAAGCATCACTGAGAGGTAGATTTCATTTTAAATGTTCTTACAGCAATAATTTTTTTAAAAAGCAAAGGTAATATAAAAGTCAGGAAAATAAAGATTTAAGGAAAATAAAATTTGTCTATAAAAGAAATGGAAAAACAGTATAATGATACAGGGAAAATAGAATTAAAGAATTAAAAAAACTCAATGGTAACACACACAGTAAAATACAATTAGGAGTAGCTATTAAAGGGGTTCCAATTCTAACTTATTTAATTAGTTTGATAAAGCCATATGTACTTAGTTAACTATCTAATATTTATTTATTTTTATTTTTTAAAGATTTATTTTTATTGTTTTTGACAGAGAGAGACAGACAGACAGAAAGAGAGCTAGAGAGACAGAGGGAAGCGGGAAGGCCCACAGCAGTTTCCATAGTTGCACGTCATTAGTTTTCTACGTAGTTTCATTCCACAGGTGGGTGTGGGGTTGTGCAGCTCAGGGGCTGGTCAGGGGCCTCCCACATGGGAAGAATGCCCCACGTGGGAGCTGAGCCAGGGGCTTCCCACATAGGAGACTTGCTCTGGTGAGAACTGAGATTGGTACACACTCCGGTTGAGCATATGGATCCGTACAGGCCAGGTCCAGTATTCTTGGACCCCAGGGCTGGAAGATGAGCACTCAACCCACTGAGCCATCCTGGCATTCTCCTATCTAATATTTTGAAGGTAAAAATTAAAGTATTTTAATATATTAATAGTTTTAGAATATATTCTGCTTTATGTACATTTGACTTGTTATAACAAGTGTTTGTTAAATTAATTTCGTAGTTTAAAAAAGAAAAGAAAAAGATAATGGTCTTCCCCCACCATCCTCATTTCTCTTTCTTTAGAGCAGCCATTGTGGAATCGATTACAAATTCATTCACTTGTTTAAATTGTAGTAATTTCTAAAGATGATGTTTAGTTAAGAGAAGGCCAGTTATTTGCACTATTCCTTAGTCATAACGAAAAGACACTGACACTCAGAGGCAGCAAGAGATCTGCATTATGCATGCAGAGATTAGCAATGGAAAGAAAGGAAAGTTCCCGAGGAGATTGCTTTTCTACTGGGTTGGTAGGTGGATGTTAAAGTGGTTACATAAGTGACATTCTGCTGCTTTCATGAGTTTAAATTCTATCAACCAAAAATAAAATGCAACTCAATTAAAAAAAAATTAGAATTTGGAGGATATATATAGGTGGGTTAGTT
Organism: Craseonycteris thonglongyai; assembly: GCA_004027555.1. NCBI lineage: Eukaryota > Metazoa > Chordata > Mammalia > Chiroptera > Craseonycteridae > Craseonycteris > Craseonycteris thonglongyai. The sequence goes on from PVKE010026167.1 coordinate 8,638, forward strand.
TACGTTTGTTTATTTGTTTGTTTGTCTTTTTGAAGTAAGATTTTAAAATATCTTTTCTAGTAGTATTTGTTATGGGTTCACAGCCTGGCAGCAAATGTCTCCAATGACATGGTTTGGAGTACATTATGAAGTTCTGAAAACAAAACTACTTGGGATTTTTTTTTAATCCAAGAGACTTGAGAAAACAAGTGCTGTGTAAGTTAAAAACAGTGCACACTGAATAGTGATTTAACAGAAATGGGAAACACATTCCCATTACAAAAGTTAAAATCTGTGTAATCTGAGGCATTCACAATACTCTGAATATCCTGTCCATATTCAGGGCTACTGATTATATTTCTAAAGAAACTTACAAACCAGATGTCTGGCTGGCAATTGGTTTTGATGAATTTCCAAGTCTTAGCCAGGAGAAAATTTGAAAGTTGTCAAAAGCAGCTAGTTATTATGAATGAGACAAGGAATTTTCTCATATGTTGTAAGTATAGAATTATTAAGGAAGGCATTACATCATAACACTGCGTTTATAAAGAAGGTTTTAGAGCATATGGTTTAAATCCTCCAATTTTTAAAAATGACAGTTAATTATTTTGGATGTGGAAGTATTTCAATACCTATACTGCATGAATATAGTTTTATTACCACCAATCAAAATGTCTTGATATTTTTTAATTTAAAGAAATTTATTTTATAGGAATTACATTGCCAAGAATTTATACCGTGACACTGATGTGGCTTGTAATGGTGATTCTGAAGCCTGTGTGTGCATCATAATAATTTGGAGGGACTTGTTAAATATACAGTTGCCCAAGTTCCTCCACAATCCTGGAGATTCTGGTTTAGTAAATCTGGGTGGAGTCCAGCTTCTGTATTTTCAACAAGCCCCATGGGTAATTTTGAAATAAGTAGAGGTGTTTGAAAAACACTGTTTTGGGTAGCACTTTATTTATTTATTTATTTTTAAAAATTACATTTGATATACAATATTATATTTGTTTCAAGTGTACAACATAGTGATGAGATATTTATATAAATTAAAAAGTCATTCTGATACATCTGGTACCCATCTGACACCATGCAGTTATTATAATATTTGGCCAAATACCCTCTGTTGTACTTTATATCCCTGTGACTATTTTGTAACTATGAATTTGTACATCTTGATTTCTTCCCTTTTTTATCCTACCCTTCTAGACCTCCTTCCATCACCTCAACAAATCTAGTATCCATCTGATACCATACATAGTTATTACAATATTATTGACTATATTCCTTATACCACACCCTATATCCCCATAACTATTATTTTGTAACAACTAGTTTGTACTTCTTAATCCCTTTTCCTTACTTCACCCATTCTCTCAGCCCTCCTTCCATCTGGCAACAATCCAAATGTTTTCTCTTTATGTGAATCTGTTACTGTTTTGTTTTGTTTTTGTCTTTTAGATTTATTTTATTGTTTGAGAGAAGGAGAAAGAAAGAGAGAGAGGGAGAGGGAGAGGGAGAGGGAGAAGAGAGAAGAGAGAAGAGAGAAGAGAGGAGGGCCCAGAGCAGTCTCCACAGCCATACATCTTTTGTTTCAACATAGCTTTATTTCATAAGTGGATGTGGGCTGTGCAGGGAGGGAACCAAACCAGGGGCCTCCCGCATGGAAAGCACACCCCAGGTTATTATATGAGTCCATACAGGCTGGGGCCAGGACTCAATCTTCAGACCCTGTGGCTGCAAGGCAAGCACTCAACCTACTGAGCCATCCTGGCATCCTCCTGTCCTTTATGCTTGCTATCTCTTTGTTGAAATTTTCACCAAGTTCCTTAAGTACCCTTATAAGCATTGTTTTGAACTCTGTCTCTGATAGGTTGTTTGCCTCCATTTTGTTTAGTTTTTTTCTGGAATTTTCTGCTGTTATTTCATTTGGGACCTATTTCTTTGTTACCTCATTCTGGCTACCCCACTGTGTTTGATTCTATGTGTTAGGTAAATCTGCTATGTTTCCCAGTATTGCTGGGTAGACTCATGTAGTAGGTAACCTGTGGGGTTCTGGCACCATCTATCTGGTCACCTGCACTGGGTGCTGTTGTAGATTCTGGTTTGGTGCCAGTGTTGTGCCTGGAGCTACTCAGTGAAAGTCTCAGAGAATGCTGAGACCAGTTGCTGCCCACCTAGTGCCTGAGGACTTCTCTGATAGTTTTTCAGGAAAGATTACAATGCAGACAGAGTTTGGCAGCTCACTGGAGAGAGTGCCTCTGGCATTGGAAGATTTGGGTGTGGTGGGATCCTAGTGAGTCAGCAGGGTGAATGGAGCAGAGCTCAGAGCAGTCAGGCTCAGATTTGGCTGTGTTGGGGAGTGTAACACAGGAAACTGTCCCAGCTGGCTGCATTAGGGGAGCACCCAACTCAGGAAAAATGGCACCTGTCCTTTAGCCCTTGCCCCAAAGTCATACACCTCAGTCTGCCCACCTTGTGCCTCCAACACCCCAAGTCACTGTCTCTCTGCCAAAGACCAGGGGGAATGCCCACGAGTGACTGAGTCTGTGTGTGCGTGCTTCAAGAGGATTATCTGAGTCTCCCTCAGCCTTCTGTTCCACCCAGACATTTGGAATCCACACTGTTTTTTATCACCAGATATGGGGCTCCTCTTTCCTATACCAGTACTCTGAGCTGGGGAGCCTGGTATGGGGCTGGGGTCCCTTGCTTCTCTGACGAGAACCTCTGGCTGAGATATCCATTCTGATTCTTGCCTGCCACATGGAGATTTGGGGTTAGCTTGTTTTGTGTCACTGCCACTCCTACCAGTCTTGATGTGCCTTCCTCTTCTTTGTGTCCTTAGTTATAATACTCTGTTCAACTAGACTTCAGATGGCTCTCCAGGTTTGTTGTTCTGTAATTAAGTTGCAACTTTAATGTGTTCATGGGGCAAAGTAGGCACAGTGTTTACCTACTCTGCCATCTTTGGTCTTCTAGGTAGCACCTGATATAGCTCAAAGAATTTTTCATTTTCTTTTTCTGTGCTCTTCAGCAGTAGTAACTTCTCATACAGCCTTGTGTAGTCCCGTAAATCTCTCCCTAATTTGCTCTTTTCTTGCCCACTTGAATCTCTACTTATGCTATATCCCTGTACTTTTGCCATATACCCACTGTTACTATACCCACCAGTAATAGAAGCTAGTAGCTTCTAGGATGGGCCAAGATCCACTGTTGATGAAATCAGAGAAAGGGAGACAGGTGTTTTCCTGAATGATAGTGGAAGAAAAGTGTTTTAGAAGCCTAATGATGTTATTCTATTTTCTGTGCACTATCTTTGCACTCTTGGGTGCTTTTTAATTCATTATGTTAAAACTGATGCAGAATCCCACTCTATGATGCAGATGAACGTGGCTCTGGCTGGCAGCCCTGCACTTTTAACCTCCCTCTGACTCAGACATTGGTGTTCAGGTCCTTCTCATGAACTGAAAACTATTGTAACCTTTAAGTTTTTGTTTCTCACCTAAAGGCAACAAGCATATTGCAGTGTTTTTTGTTTTCTTTTCTTTTTCATGTGTAAATTATCTAGTATAAATCACATATTCTCAAAGTAGAATAGATTCTTAGTTAAAATGATTCACATATAATCTAAAGTGTTTTGTTTGTTTGTTTTTGTCATGAACCTATCTCCGACTTCTACAGTGAAATGCATTTGTAAAGTTAGATGAGGTGTTAAGTTTAATTTTTTTGGAATAAGGCATTAATTAAATAAATATTTATTAAGTACCTTTCTAGGTATGACACAATTCAGTTTAAAAAATACAGTATGCCTTATCATCAAATTGCATAAACTTTACATTGGAAGGACAAACATTCTCATCAAAATTGCTTCTTCAGATCCTTACTTCTTTAGCTTTTTAATGAAATGGTCACCACTAGCATTGATGGGTTTACATCTAGATGATAATTCCAGAGCTATCAGGCCTTCAGGTTGCTCAAGAAAGAAATCAATTTTCTCATCATTTGAAGGCTCCCCTGGGATGAAGCAATGTTGAAGGAAGCAGTGCCGTCTACAGTATCAACTTTTTGGAGGTTTGAAGTAAAAAACAGATCTCTGACTTAATTATATTTTATTTGAGTGCCTGCCATATATAAGGTACTATAGGAGGGCTGGGTGTGCATGGTGTTGTAAGACATAGCTTCAACCCACAAGGACCTTACAGGTCTAGATGGAAATAAAGATCTGGCAATAAGAAAATACAATGGACCCAAATGAAGAGTTCAGACACCATTACGTACTACAGGGTTCACAGTGTGATTGAAGAAATAGAAGTCACCAGATTATACAGCAAACCTACAAAAATCAACAAGTTGTGTTAGACATATCTGTGACCCTCAAAATTTACATTCTCCACAATTTTCTAGTGAAGTGCAGGCATCAAAATACTCTAAACCATTTCAAATGTGATGGGAGTATCTTATTTCTGTGAAAAGATTTATATTCTCCATTCCTTTCCAATCCTGTTTTCTAATCTTATATGCTATAATATAAAAATAGAAGATGAATGCGTGTTCTGAAAGAATATAGAATTATGGTGCTCAGTTGAAATGCCCATGATTTATTTTAGGAGATGAAAAAAATATATATATATAGGTGAGAAGCATTAGAATGAAATGGTCTAGGTTACCATTTCCTTATAAAAACATCAGAAGGACCTGAAGCAATGGAAATTTGAAATGGTAGAAGAAATTACATGCTAGATATGGTAGGGAGTAAGGATGCTGGAGACCTAAATTGAAGGTGATGTAGTGGTGAGAGCATGGGCTCAGAGGAGAGACTGCCTAGGTCCAAATCCAGTCTCATCGCTGCCTAAGAATGGTTACTTAACCTCTTCTAGTGTGTTTAATGCAATACTACCTATAATATGCTTTGTTGGGTAACACACTCAGCATAGTGCCTGGCACCAAATAAATGTTGGCTGTTACTACCACCACCACCACCATCACTGCCACCCTTTTCTAATAAAAATTAAGCCCTTCTCTCTTAGATAAGCTCATAATTTAATACAGTGGCTCCTTTAAAATAGTTTTTTTTAATTGTTAAATTTAATGGGGTGACATTAATTGGTAACAATTAGATAGTTTCCAGATGTACAAGGCCACATCACATCACCCATGCATCACATTATGTGCTCACCACCCAGAATCAGCTCCCCTTCCATCACCATATATCTGGTGCCCACTCCCACCCCCACCCCCAACTCTCCCTCCCCACTCCTCCCCCCTCTCCAGGTAACCACCAAACCATTGAATGTGTCCATAATGCTGGTTAAAATAGTTTTGAAGCAGCAGCATTCCGTAGGTTGCAATGGGGGAAATTGTAAGTGAAATGTGTATGTGACCTATATAGTACTGACAGTAATACCTCTTTTTACCAGTATATAAATGTTAGTGTTGAGTACACACACTCTGAAGCTGAATTTAATTAAATTTGGGCAGTAGCATTTTTACTGTTGATAAGCTTGTATTTATTAGCACTGGTTTACAAAGCAGCTGGGTTGTTCAAAAATCTGAAAATCTCTTTCCAAAATTAAAAATTTCTCCTTCATTCATATGGTTGCTCTAGAACCTCTACCAGCATTCCAGAAGGTAAACAGAGACTAGTCTGTCTGTCCTCCTTTCTCATTCTCTTGTTCTCATTTCACTTATTTCTCTTTTCCCAACTGCAACATGAGATAACTGGGCTGTGTTCGTTGAGCTAATTACCTGATTCAGGACTTTGAAACACGAAGACCTGTGGGTGATCTGTGATAATGTCAAGCAGAAAGTACGATGACTGTGCTCTCCATTTGAAATAGTCCTGATTTTAAAATGTGGGAGGGAAGCCAAGAAGCTAGAGAGTATCATGTGGCTGCCTAATCAGAAAATGTTGAAATGGAAAGATGTTGGAATAAAAAAATGAAATGGCATTTATTCACCAGCCCACACTTTCACAAGTACCTTCCGGGAAGCCTTAGCAAATTCTTTGTGGTGGTGGCCTTCTAAATGTCAGCCTGCAGAAGGATTTCTGTTTTTAGCAAAGACTGATCTCTAAGAGGCAATTAGGTAATAGTTAAAGTTATAATCACTACTTATTGAGCACTTGCTATGTGACTGTGCTCAGTACTTTCTTCACATTATCTCATTTAACCAGGACAACATCCTGAGGAGATGGTATATTAGTATCATCATTTTGTAGTTGAAGTAGCTGATGTTTAGAGAGAAGGAATTTACCTAAAATCTCAGGTAGGAAGTTACAGACATGGCTATGAACCTAGATCTGTCTGACTGCAAAGCTTGTGCTCTTAACCACTGTTCTATATTTGTACATGTATGGTTCATGGGGTGCAGTTTCTATTGAAAGGTTACTTTAGTTTGCAGATAAATCAGGACAGGCATAAAGAAAATTAGGTATAGATTCACATTAAATTTAAGGTGCTCATCTTTTTCTTGGGCTCAAGTTTATTTGTTTCTCTCTTCTATTTTAATTTTTTTAAAGATTTATTTTACTGTTTTTGACAGGGAGAGAGAAAGATAGAGAGAGAGAGAGACAGAGAGAAGGGGGAGGGCCCAGAGCAGTCTCCATAGTTGCACATCATCAGTTTTCAACGTAGTTTCATTCCATAGGTTGGGGCGGGGCTGCGCAGGTCAGGAACTGGCCGGGGGCCCCCATGTAGGAGGCTCACCTCAGTGAGAACTAAACTGGGGACACACCCCAGTTCAGCACATGGGTATGCATGAGCCGGGGCTGGGGATTCTATCCTTGGACTCCGGGGCTGTAAACTAGGCACTCAACCTGCTGAGCCATCCCAGCATCCCCTATTTATTTCTTTTGAAGATTTACTTTTTATTGTTTTTGAGAGAAGGTGATAGAGAGAGAAAAAAAAAATGGGGAGAGCCCAGAATAGATTCCACAGCTGTATGTACATCATTAGTTGTGACATGGTTTTATTCCACACAGGTGGATATGGGGCTACACAGGGCGGGAACTGAACCAGGGACCTCTTGCATAGGAGGCAAGAACCTTCACCGCCAGGATAGGCAGTTACCAGTTATGCTACAAGTTCAGCATAAGGGTTTGCATGGGCCAGGGCTGGGAATTGAACCCTGGACCTCGCGACTGCAAGGCAAGTCTCAATCTGCTGAGCTATCCTGGCATTCCCTTTCCTTTTTTTTTTTTTAATATTTATTTATTTTAAATTGTTTTTTGACAGAGAGAGAGAGAGAGCGATACAGAGACAGAGAGAGAACTGAACTGGGGGAGCTCCCAGTTCAGCACATGGTTCCGCACGGGCCGGGGCCGGGATTCGATCTTCGGTCCCTGGAGCTGCAAAGTGAGCACTTAACCCACTGAGCCATCCGGCTTCCCCTGCATTCCCTTTCTTGAGCTCAACTTTAAATTTAACAATCTTTCTTAAGGGATTCTTTTTTTTTTTTTTTTAATTAACAATATGCTGTGCACATCCATTTAAGTTAATACATATGTGTCTGTCTTTTAGTGACTGCATAATATGGTTTGGATATACCATGATTTATTGAATCATTCTTTTACTGATGAGCATTTATTTTATTGTACATTTTTGCCATTTAGGGAAATTTTCCATTTGATAGCTACTGTTGTCTGCATCTCAGTTGCTCTGTGATAAAAACTGAGTATTGGCAATGTTTTGACAATCAGGAGACACAAGGCCAGTAGTAGAGTCAGCCAGACCCTGGTCCAAGTCCTGGCCCTACCATTCACCTAATGTGTGACCTTGAACAAGACATCAAACCTCTCAAAGTCTCAGTTTCTTCATACAAAAAGTGAGAAAATGATGCTGCTCTCAAGAAACTACCCCGAGGACCGATAGAGGACTGTGTGCAGAGGACTTATCACAGAGGCAGGCATGGAACAGGTTGCTACACAATGGAGTGACCATATTGCTGGTGCCCAGCCAAAATGTCCTCTAACTAGAACTGGGACTTGAGTTCTCTGAGGGAAGAACTGTGTCATTCATCTTTGGCACGCCATATAATAGAGACTCAATAAGTATTTGTTGACCAAAGAGATTTGGAAAGTTACTACTCTTCTGGGCAATATTTGCCTTTTCTTTTTTATATCTTTGTTCTAACAATTGCTAAACCACATTTTAAGAATGTCTTGGTTGGAGAACCTTCAGTGGTTAAAATAGTTTTACCGAGGAAATGCTTTTCACATGGAAATAAGATGGAAAATTTAAAGTGACTTTACCTCATAATTTCTATTTTTCCAAATCATGTGTTTATGACTCCAATGTCTGACCTCTTAACCACTTAAGTCATGTTGCTGTAAAAATGATGAGATGGTGATATCTAACATTTATTGAGTACTTATTATATGCCAGAAAAATGTGTCCAGCACCATTTATTAACTGTTCCCTGATCATCACAACAATCTTGTGGGGAATATACCATCATTATCCCCATCTTATAAATGGGGAAACTGAGATTCATTGAGATATACCATCCCAGGTTGGTGGGACCAGGACTCTAACCCAGCTCTACTGAACACCAGAGCCAGCATGCTAATTCCATGCCATGCTGTTATTACATATGTATTATTGGGCTCAATTTTTGTGGAAATTTGTATTTGTAAAGATATAGGAATATTAACTATAATACTTATGGGAGTAAAAGAGGGATATAGGTGGGGTCAAAGAGAAGAATTGTTTTGTCAATATTGAGGCCTCCCCTTTGATGTTAATATTTGGATCATCTAAGCAATCTCCTTGTAATTGGTTTGGATAAACAAAGTTGAGGTAAGAGAACAATAATATTAGAGAGCCCGGTCTGGCTACTATGTGTAGAATGTGGTAGAAATTGTAGAAAGCTGGAATTAAGGAAAGCAGCAAAGACGCTGTTGTCATTAGGTGTGAGGTTCTACATAAGGTGACCAGATTTTAACATTGGTAAATCGGGACACCATTGACCAGTGGGGAGGGGGTTCTTGATTAAAAATTTGGTCTATCTCCCGCCATTCCCTAGCTTGTCGTGCATTCTTTCCAAAAATCGGGACTTTTTTAAAACGCCACGGGAAGCGGGACAAATTGTTAAAAATCGGGACTGTCCCACCAAAAGCAGGACGTCTGGTCACCTTATTCTACTGCCATCTCTCTCATCAAAATCTGTGATGAGAGGGATGACAGTAGAATCAAATTGGCCAATGTGGAAAACATTATGGTAGGTCTTAAAATAATTAGACCTTCATGGAGAAGTGGATTGTGGGGAGTGAGGGGCATGGATCATCATCCTTCAGATATCATCTGTCCCTGGAGATTGGAAAGGTCCACCGAAACATATCCCATTTCCCTTTCAAAATGTTAGGGAGGATGGACAGGTGGTATTTCCCAACCTCTTGGACTGGCATCTTTCATGTCCTAGATCAGGAAGCATTTCCTTTTATCAGAGGCTAACTGGGTCTAGAGATACGAGGTAATCTGAAGGTCATATGTATAAGGATATTGTCTAAGGGTACCTCCAGCTGGGATTTTCAGGAACAGCATTTCATTGAGCCACCATGTTCCAGATTTAAATTTCAGTTTTGTGAGTATTAAAAATGGTTATCTTCAGGTCACCAAGTGCAGTCTGTGTCTCATGAAAACTAAATAAGGAGAACAATATACAGGTTATGGCTCAAGCTGTTTGCCACTTCTAACTGTACATCCTTGGATAAGTTACTTAATTTCTCTCGGCTTCATATTCTTCATATTAGCATGGGATCTTCCATGTAAGATGCTATGTGGATTAAATGGACCCATGTGTGGTGCTTGGAGCATAGCAAGTGCTCAATAAATATTACATGCTGGTATTATCATGACTGATCTGATCTTATCGTGACTTATTCCCTGAGGTTATTTATACAATATCCTCTTTATAACAACATCAGATCTTAAATCTCTATATCAAGGGCTCTGTGCACCCCCCTTGTCATGTCACCTCTTCTGTCTTCCACCCTCATTCTATTATTGAAGTTAGTGGGAAACTGTTGTTAATCAGAAGGTAGTTCAATGAGCGTGGAGTCAACAAAGAAAGCAGATCATATAGGCATGTAATGCTGAAGCTCTTGAAAAAATGAGAAAATATCCAGACCTCACAGTGGCAGTTCTTTTCTGGTAATGGAATTGGTTTGGTTTTCTCAGCTCTGGTGTCTCATTTTTTTTTATCACAGCTAGGTAAACACATTTTGCTTTTCTGAGCACCACATTTGTCTAATGCTCATCCCTGGCAGTTGACATACTCTATCTGTTAATGTGTTAGCATCACTCATTAAACCAAAGTTAGGGTCACATTCTTGTGGGTCTGGGAAGTACTCTTTTTCTCTTTTATCTGTTGATTAGCTTTTGTGCCTGAGTGGCATCTTGCAATGGTGTACCTTTGCAATACTATTGTTGTTTTGCATAACATACAGAAACCATTGTATACTCATAGAGCTGGAAGGAACCTAGAGATTACATTTGTCCTCCTCATTTAACAAATGAGGAAATTTGCTTAAGTAATAGTCTGAAATTCTATTAGAACAAGCAGAGAATGTGTCAGGAGGGAGTTGGGGCTAGCTCTAGGCAGCCTTGTCAGCATAATAGTAGTAACTTCAATTTTACTTCATACTGCACCGAATTCATTTGTGATAATGAACTTATTTATCTCTATATATTATTACCATCACATTATCTTAGTAACTAGATAGGTGTTATTAGTTTAAACTTTGAAGACCCATGAAAACACTCTGGTTCACTAAGCACGTCTGCCACATGCACTTAAGGAGATTCTTCACTGAATGGTAATTATAGTAACTGCTGCCTTACTCTTGTAATATCTTCTATAAAAAATAATTTGTGCTTCATATCTCTCTCTGAGTTGCTCAAAGTATTTTGCAGGAATCACTTACTTAAATCGTCCTTTTAAATGGTATATGGAATAGCTTACATTGGAGTGGTTTGGTAGGAGATGAGGAAGAATTCCAAGAGCTCCTAGAATCCAAACCTGAACCTGATTTTGTTCAGATGTGATCCTTATTCATCATATTTAAATAACAACGTAGGAGTTCAAAGCTGTTTATTAGATCCTCTTTAAACTCCTGTGAAATAATTAATAGATCCTCTTTAAACTCTTATGAAATAATAGCAGAAGATATTGTGTAAGGTGGTTAAAACAAGATAAAGAAGTCTTTTTTGGCCCTAACATATTCAAACTGACTATTGGTGAAATCATGCCCACAACTTTAGACTGCAAATCTAGTGCTTTCTCTAGTAGGTTATGTTACTTAAAGTTATACTTTCCTTGACAACACAGTGGTGCATTTAAGGAATTGCCTTTATCCTTATAGATTACAAAAAATAAATTTCCTATTCTTCATTATTTGAGGCCAGTTAGCTCTTTCTGGAACATCAAGAGAGCATTTACACATGTAAAAGATAAAATTCAATGCTCCAGGAATGCTTACATATGAGGGCATGCTGATAAATTTTGCATCCATTTAAATAGAAAATAAGTGGGAAAAGACATTTTAATAAAATAAAAAAAGAAATATACTCGCATCTTTTATTTTCAAAGCTGCATAATAATTTTCTACAAAGTCACCACACACTTCAATACACTTTGGCGATCTTGATGAATCTGATCACTTGCAATCATTGGCCTTCTGCTACAGGGTTAGTCTCAAATGTGCTTGCCCCACTTCTTCATCTTTGAACCGCCTTACCCAGTGTCTGCTGTACTCACATCAACACACTTGTCACCATAAATGGCTTACATTTGTCTGTGAATTTCACTTTGGAGAAACATTTTCCATTGTTAAGAATTCAGTAATAGCATACTATTTGAACCAAATACATTTCTATTTCAATGAACATTATGCTAAGCAAAATAAGCCATACAGAAAAAGCTAAGAACCATATGACTTCACTCATATGTGGAATATAAAACTGAAAGCAATAAAGAAACAAAATTTTATGGACATACTTAATAGTTTAGTGATTACCTGAGAGTAAGGGAAGAGAGGAATAGGAGAGAGGAGGGAGGGTGAGATAAATATATGGTGATAGAAAGAAAGCTGACTCTGGGTGGTTAACACATATTGTAACACAAAGACAAAGTACTATGGAGTTGTACTCCTGGAAACTATATAATTTTTACTAACCAATGTAACCCTAATATATTTAACAGCAATAACAAAAAAGAATTCAGTAACAGCAAGCTATTTGAACCAAATGTCTAAACACTCTTCTATTTCTGTGTGCACCAAGTGAAAAATGTAAGCATCTGTGTGTGCAAGGTAAAGAATGATGGATACTATGTGATTACAGAGAACGATTATATCCAGAAATGTCTAATATAAAAATATATATATTACAGTGGAGGCAAAATATATTAGCCTGCCATCATAGGTGATACTTGACTTTGACAAATGATATGAAGACAACAACAATAGCAACAACAACATTTTGGATAGAGTAAGCACAATTAAAAATTGTGTGGCAGCTATCAGTGAATTGTTTTTTCTTTTTGGCCACATTCAAATTTTTGAGATAAATTATGGCTGCATTGGCCATCAAAGTTACTTGTAGGCAGGTCACAGTGATTATGCAAGATGCTGAAACTGGTTATTACAATGTCATGCTCTAAGCATGTTATAGCATACCTTAATAACCATTTAAAATCAAGAGTATGAAATTCAATTTTAACATTTTCCTTCGGTGCACAAAAACTGCACAGTCCCTCCATGTTACTATTTTCCTTCTCCTATGTTTTTTCTGCTTTTACTGCTCCTCACATCGATAGGCTGTGGAAACATGTATCCAGAATTGCAGTCATATTTCTTCCCATTTCTTTACCACAATCATATGCTGCCATCAAAATTAAAGTAAAGTAAGGCTGAAAATGGACACAGAACATTCTAATTATTGTATCTACAGCTGATATTCACTGAGCACATTCCAGTGTTTAAAAACAGGGTTTTTAATATATTTTTATTTATTTATTTATTTATTTATTTATTTATTTTTGATAGAGAGAGAGAGATACAGAGAGAGATACAGAGACAGAGAGAGAACTGAACTGGGGGAGCTCCTAGTTCAGCATACGGTTCCGTCCGCATGGGCCAGGGCCGGGATTTGATCCCCGGTCCCTGGCACTACAAAGTGAGCGCTTAACCCACTGAGCCATCCTGGCTTCCCCAAGAACAGGGTTTTTAAATGTGGACAGATCTGGGCTAGATCCTGGTCCAGCTAATTACTGGCTGTGTGATCTTGTTTAAGTTAGTTTCCTTATCTGATAAAGTGAGGAGGATAATATTTGCCTCATAAGGCAATTGTATGGATGAAATAAAAGTGTGTGTGAGCTCTCAAGCTTAGGGCCTAGAATAGACTGTTTTTCAATAAATGGAAGTATCTGTGTTTCCCAATTTTTTGTGTGCTGTGTGAATACGTGTAGTGCTTATAAAACCTCAGATTCTTGTACTCACAGCCATTCCACTCCAAGGGGTCTGGTTAGAGCCCTGAAATCTGCAGTTTCACAGGTAGAAGGTCTTATGATCATAGTTGGAAAAACCAGGCTTGAGGTTCTAAGCAAATGGGCTGTGTAGTAAGTTCTTCAAACTTTTCTGGGTTATGGTCAAATTCTCTCAATTTTTCAGAAAAGAAATTATAACTTTCAGGGATCACTAAACTTACTGCAAATAGCTCATAATAGAAAACTGGGGGGAAGCCGGGATGGCTCAGTGGGTTAAGCGCTCACTTTGCAGGCCAGGAACCAGGGATCGAATCCCAGTCACGGCCTGTGTGGAACCATATGATGAACTGGGAGCTCCCCCAGTTCAGTTCTCTCTCTGTCTCTGTATCTCTCTCTCTCTCTCTCTCT
>PVKE010026168.1:0-22504 GCA_004027555.1 Craseonycteris thonglongyai
CTTCAGGTCATTTAGTCAATTAATCCACATATACAAGAAAAAAAGTTAAACAATTAAGATAAGTATCTAAGTAATGTAAGCCAAAATAAACTTTCCCCTTATATTTCAAAATGTTTGAGAAATATGTGCTTGGCACTTGGTATGGATAATTGTACTTATTCACCATTTCTTTGTTCTTAGAGCATCACTGGGTTGATTGTGGCTCAGAAGATTTAGAGTACATAAATAAATGGGCCTTAATATCTTAAAAATAAAGTCAAAATATAAAGAATTACAAAACTCTAATGACAACTAAATGTTACCATTCAAGAATATTATAGTATTATAAGGGTGGTAACATCATCATTGAGCTAATAATAATAACAATAATAATAACTTGCCATATATGATATCATGTTTCCCTAGTTTATTATAATATACAAGTCTTGCAAATTATCTGTGAAATCTAATCACTTTACTCTCTCATTTAACACAAAAGTAAGATAGCTTTAAAGAAGGTAAAATAATTTGGGTAACTAGAACAAAAAAAAATGTGATGAATTAAGACAGAATCAAACCATAAAAAGTAGAAGCAGAAAAGGGAGAAATTAATTCTGATGTACATAATCAAAGAAAGCTTCCCAGAGGTGGTGGCATATAATCTTAGTAGACAGAATGATATAATTTAAATAGACATAAAAATAAGTATACCATTTTAGATAAAGGGAACCAAATAGAATAAGCAAATAATAAACCAGGTTGACTGGAGCATAATGTGCATTAAAACAGCAATGAATAAGGAGGTTGAAGTAGAAGTTTGGGGTCACATGTTGATTGAGAAGCAGAGGCCACGCCACAGGCTGACCCTAAAATAAAAATTTCTTTAGAATGACCATAAAGCTTAAAAAAAGGGGAAAAAAAAAGAATTTAATACTATTTAAAAGAAGACAACTAGGGATGCCAGGGTGAGCATTTGCCTTACAGCTGCGAGATTTGGGGATTGAGTACCAGCCCCAACCTGTACAAACCCATATGCTAGACTGCAGCACAACCGGTAACTTCTGGGAGAGCAGCAAAGGTCCTTGCCTCCCATATGGGAGGTGTCCAGACTGTCTCTTTCCCTTTGTGGCCTCATATCCACCTGTGTGGAATAAAACTATGTCACAACTAATGACTTGCAACTATGGAGACTATTCTGAACCCTCACACATTCTCCTTCTCTCTTTCTCTCTCACCTCTCTAAGAATAAAATGTCATTAAAAAAATAAAAGAAGATGACCACAAAACCTATACACTGAAAACAATAGCAAGTTTCAGCGTTCAGTCGAACATCACTGAACAGTGAAGAGATAGGAAAAAATGACCTATAATCAGGAGGAAAATCAATTAATATGAAGAGGCCAGATAATTATAAAAATTATAAAATTGTTAGATAAAGTTTTAAAATAGTGTTAATATATGTGCTATAAAAAAAAGATGAACACAAATAAACCCCAAGAAAGATGAACACAAATAAAATCATACCTAGATACATTTATCAAATAGCTGTAAAATAATAAAAAGAAAGAAAATATTAAAGACAGCTAGAATAAAAATATGCGTTAAGTAAATGGCAACAAAAGATAAAAATAAAACTTAAATTTTCATCAGAAGCAAGTAAAATAGAAACAAAGAACAATATTTTAAGAGAGAAAATATTGTCAATTAAAATGCTATGTCCAACTAAAATATCATTATAAAGAAGGTTTATCAGTAAAAAAAAAACGTAACTTTCATTACTATAAAATTTCTAGTACAGACATGTTAAAGGAAGACTTTTAGGCAGAAGAAAAATAATACCAGATGGAAATTCAAACTCATACAAAGGAATGAGAGAAACTGGAAATGGAAATACAAGAGTAAGTATAAAAGACTTTTTTTTCTCATTTATTATTTATTTAGAACATAAATCACTATATTCTTGGAATTATAAATGTGTAGATATAAACTTTGAGACAACAATAAGACAATAAAAAATATTTCTGTAATGTTTTTTATACTGTATGTAAATGGATATAATAGTATTTATATGTAGACTGTGGGAAGTTAAACATGTATACCACAAACCCTAAAAACTCCACTAATATAAAAATAAATAAATAAATAAATAAATAAATAAAATAAGGGACACACTTAAAAAGCCAAGGAAAAGACAAAATGGAATACTATAAGACATGGTTATATAATAAAAAAGACGGCAGAAAACAAGAAAAGAGAAATAAGAAACGTGAGACAATCTGAAAAAAAGAGTAAAATAGTATACTTACACTTGACTATCAATTATTTCATTAAATGTTCATAATCTGGCACTATAATAAAAATATAAAGATTGCTAGATTAGAAACCAAGTTAACTGCAACAATAAACTAGGTATAGAAATAAGCATTAACTGCAAAAACAAGAACTAAGAATAAATTAAAAGATGAAAAGGCTTTACCATACCATCATTACTCTAAAGAAAGCAGGGGTACCTATATTACTACCAGAGAAAATAGACCCTGGGCGAAGAATAGTTGAGAGATGAAGATAAAGAGATTTTTGTTTGTTTGATTGTTTGTTTGTTTGTCTGTTTTTTAAAATGGTTGATTCATTGAGAAGTTATAAGAATCCTACATGTATACACAATTATAACAGAGCTTCAAAACATATGAAAGAAAAAAATCACAGAATTGTAATAAAAAAGACAAACCCACAATTTCAACATCTCTCATTTTAACAAAAAAAGCAAAAAAGTAAATATATCAACCAATATAAACTAATTGACACACAACAGCAAAATATATATTATTTTTGAATATGAGTAGATTACTCACTCAAATACATTATCTATTGTGCCATAAAAGAACAGTCAATAAATGTCAAAGAGCACAGAGTATGTTATCTGACTATAAGAGAATTCAAACACAATTAATTTTTTAAAACTTACAAAATCCACAATTATTGGGAAAAACATTTTTAAATAACCCAATTCATGAAGAAATCAAAAGGGAAATTAGAAAATATTGTAAACTGTGTAAAATACAACACATCAAAATGCACTGAATACAGCTCAAGTAGTACATGGGAAAATTTTTAAACTTAAAATGTTTACATTAAAAAACAGAAAAGAGGGTAAGCCGGAATGGCTCAGTGGGTTAAGCACTCACTTTGAAGCCCCAAGGACTGAGAATTGAATCCCACCTCAGGACCAGGCGGACCCACATGCTGAACTGGGTGTGCTTCCCGAATGCGGTGAGGCCCCGAGTTCAGTTCAAAGAAAAAAGAAAACAAAAAAGATAAAGAATCTAGGCTGTCACATTAAGAAACAAACATTATAAACACACAGACACACACACATAAATGAAACCCAAATTAAGTAGAAGGAAGACAAAAATAAAGTTTAGAGTAAAAATCAAAGAAATGGAAAGCAGAAAATTAATAATATTAGATTGACTTATTATAAAAAAAACATTTACTAAATTCTTAACTAGAGTTACCAAGTAAAAGAATAGAGAAGACATCTTTGCTAATATCAAGAATAAAAGAGGAAACAATACTAGAGATCTTACATTAATAAAATATTATGGGAAAATAATAAAAGACTTTAGACCATAAATTCAACAAATAAAATAAAAACAACGTATTCCTAGAATCGTAACAAATTGCTAACTTGTTAGCAAAACCAACACAAGAAAAAATAAAATAGAATAGGAAGAAAGACAATACTTTTAAGATACCAATTCTATCAAAATTGGTCTATAAATTTTATACAATCCCAACCAGAACCCACAAAAGGTATATGAGGATGTTGGCAAAAATTGTCAAGCTAATTCTGAAATTTATGTGAAAAATTTATATAAAAATGCAAAGAATGTAGAATAGCCAAAACAATGTTGAAGAAAAAATATATGAGGAACCCATACTACTCTACTCGAATAAAGACTTACTTTAATTAAATATTGTACTTAATTGTAATTAACTTCAGCCTTTACCACATAGTATATGCAGAAATTAACAAAGCATTTATAATCTTGGTATTGATAAAGACTTCTTAGAGATTGTGCATGCATATACTCACCCCCCACCACACACATGATGTAAGTGTAAAAGAAAAAAAATTAACTGGACTTCAATAAAATTTAAACTCTGTCATTTGTAGAGCACCAATACAAAAATTGACAAACAACAGATTGAAAAATAATATTTGCAATATATATTTATCTGACAAATTATTTTGTATTCACAAACTGCAAAGTGATCAATCAACACAATTATAAAAACACACACACACACACACAAAATGTAGAAATGAACAAAAGATTTAATCAGGCATTTCACAAAAGATGTACAAGTGGCCAATAAGCGCATGAAAAATAGTCAACATCATCATCAAGGAAATACAAATTAAAACCATAATTAGTTACTTCTGCATACCTATTATAACGACTAAAATTCAAAATGCTGAAGATAGCAATTGCCAATAAAGATATAGACTATTGAAACTGGAACTCTTGCCTTGCCAGTGGTTGTGTAAAATGCTACAATCATTCTGGAAAGCAGTTAATCATTTCTAATAAAATTAAACACACACTTACTCTATAATCAAACAATTCTTATTTAATTGTATACCTAAGAGGAATGAAACATTTCTACAGAAAAGCAACTTTCATCATAATACCTCAACACTGAAAACAGTCAAAATGTCAATCACAGTTGAAGATATAAAATGAAGTGGTATATCCATACAAGGGAATAATATGCAGCAATAAAAAAAGACTACTGATATATTCAATGCACTATGCTGCATGATAAAAGCCAGAAAGAAAGGATTGCATACTGTAAAATTTCTTCTATATGAAATTATGGAACAGGAAGAAAATAAGCTATAGTAAGTGAAAGCAGATTATGGGTGCCTGGGATCTTAAATTGGTTGGGTGGTGGTGAGATCCTTCAGGTATGAGGGATCTTGTTGAAGTGATGTGAATGTTCTGTATCTTGACTATGATGGCATTTACACAAATATACACATACAGAAAAACTCATGAAACTGTTCACTATAAATGGGTGCACTTTATTATATATAAATTATATGTCAATTGATTGGATCCTGTTAATTATAAAGACTTATAAACATATAACCATAAGTTAGGATTAGGAAGGTATTTTTGCCTTCCTATAAAAAGACCGCCTTTCAGAAAAAAAAAAAATGTTACTGTACATTAGGACTGGAATTTGAACCAGAACTTATCTAAAAATCTCTGTAACAAACAGCTCTCAGCAAAGGAGCAAATTTTAGGATAAGAAAAGTATGTGGCAAGCAGAAAGGCATTCAAATGTAAACTCACAGTAGTTTTACTGTGCTAAACTCTGTGCTAAGGGTATTTTACATATTATCTTGCATGCATATCAAAATAATGTACAATAAGCATTCCTAAACCTTTTAAGTAACATGTTTAAGTTAGAAGTAGAGGTGTTGAGATGTGAACTTGTGTGGGAATTTATATGAACTTGAATCTCCAAGACATAGTAGCTCTTTTCACTTAAGAAGGAAAAATAGGTAAGTCAGGATGGCTCAGCGAGTAAAGCACTTGCTTTGCAACACCATGGACTGAGGATCGAATCCCCGCCTCAGCCCCTGCGGACCTATATGCTGAACTGGGGTGTGCTTCCCATGCTGGAGGCTCCTAGTTCAGGTCTCACCCCCACGGTTTGCCCTTTGACTCGAGAGGCCATGCCTCCCATGCAGGATGCCCACAGTCCAGTTCCCATCCTGCAGTCTCCACCCATCTGTGTGGAATGACGCCATGTTGAGAACTAAGGACACACAGCTATGGAGGCTGCTCTGGGTCCTTCCCCTTCTCTCTCTGCCTGTCTCTCTCTGCCTCTGTAGAAAAGAATAAAATAAATTTTTTTTTTTTAATTTTTAAAAAGGAGGAAAAATAATTGATGAGGCAATGTTCATCAAAAATGCAAGTAGGTGTTGTTTCTGGTCCATTTTTTGAGAGATTTGCCTCTAGAAAAGAATGGGAGCTCTGAGAAAGATGTCAGAAGTTGGGTGTGAAGAAAATACCTACATTTCTTGAAATGAAAACTTTTTAGGTAGAAAGGAGGTAAAGATACGTACGTATAGTTAAATTGACCTGGTTTCATTTCAGGAATTCTCTTAAAATTTCACTAGTAACTAAAAATAAAATAGTGTGGCAGGATGATACTTTTACATTAGTAGCTTTCAAAATAACCGGTCAAAGATAATATTCCTTATAAGAATCATCATTTTTATTTGTTGTCTCCAGTGGTTTCATGGAATCTAGCTTGTTCTACATTATAAATTATTTAGATCCAACTTTGTGATGGCATAGCAATATGATTTTCCCCTTTGAAAATAGTAGAAAGTTGAAGAGAAGAACGCTATGGATGAAAGAATTTTAAAAAATTAAAAATTCCAAAAAGAGAAGAAAAATGGAGACTAAAACAAAAATGCAACTTAGTACTAAATATGAAGTCCTATATTTAATTTGAAAACCTCATAGGCACAATAAGGAATAAAAAATTGTGAAATCCATTTAAAATATACTGTATAGAACTACATGAGATAGGAGCATAACATGGACCAAATGTATATGAGTTTAAAAAAACTCTTCAAAATGTGTATAAAGAAAGTTTTCATAATGTTCTAGGCAAATCAGGTTGAGTGTAGAGTGTTCAATCTCAGTAGTCCAACATTTTCAGTTGGACTTGGACAAATTACAAACAGCTCATTTAGACAAAGGCAACCAGAATAGTGAGGTATTCAGAAAACACATCTTAGAAAACACATGTAAAAAGTTGACAATGAGGATTTGTGGTTGGTCAAACGTGTGATAGATAAAAAACTGATTTTGCATTTTTAAGTGGGCATGATCAATACATGGAGAAAGTGTCTAATTGTCCACAAATGAAATGGCTGTTTCACAGAGGAAAGAACTTTCTACTACTAGAAGCATTGGAGAAGACGGTTAACAATATTTGTTTTAAAAGAGTGTGGACAGAATTCTAAGATTCTATGCCTTCCTCACTATCAGAAACCATGAATGCTTTAGACCAAAGGGATCTGGCCACAGTTTATTGGGAAGGAAGAAGGAATTCAAAGGTAGATTCATATATCCTTGAGTTCCAAATAAGAGAACAAAGAGAAGAAAGACAAGAAGAGGAGTGGATGTTTGGGGAAAGTCTAATAGACTCTATTTTACAGTAGATTTTAAATTTTTAGTAAGATGCCAATGTTATAACCAGTTGTAAATATTCAGGTGATATTATTTGCCAATATAGGGGTGTGTTTCATAAAAAAAAGGGTAAAGGTATGTTTGTTGTTTGTTTGATTTTGTTTGCAACTTTTTAGCTGAGAAATAGATGCTCAAGAGGAAAGTGTGAATGACATCTTAAGGGAAGGGAGTACAAGAAAAGAGAAAAGGATAAGGGTAGAACTTTGAGGAATGCTTACTTTTCAGGGTTAGTAAACAATAGAGTTAGAGAAGTAACAGAAGGAGAAAAAAATGGAATGTTAATAGAAGTCAAGAAAGAAAAAAATACCAAGGAGGCAGGAGGCCACTGAAGATAGTTTCACATACTGCAGAGGAGGTTAAAGAAGACTTAGAATATGTCATTGAACTTGACCATCAGGATTTGAACATGGGAGATAAATTTCTGTGAGCTAATGGATATAACTGTTAGTAAATAGAAGCAGTGAGTATAATTGTTTCAATTAATTTAGTGACAAAAGGAATAATATTGAAAGACCATGGTGATGGTCAAAGAAAATGAAAACAATTTTTTAGAAAAGCAAATGTAAGCAAAAACAATTAGAGAAAAAGACTGAAGGTGCCAAAGAAGGAAGAGGTGTAACCTACAGATCCTAGAATAACCATGCAGACCAAGAGCCCCATAGTACTTTCTGACCTCGGGATAGTTGCTAACTCTCAAGTCTGTTTCCTAATAGGGGGTCTGACTGCTGTTTTCAGGTGTCTCTGAGAGGCCTACCCATAAAGTGTCTAACACATCTAGCTTAGCACTGGAGACCCAGTAGTGGTTATTTTAAAAAACTAGGATTTCTTTTGGAAAGGATGTGGAAACGGGGAAGAGAATGAAAAGATGAAGATACCAGAGAAAGATTCAGAGTGTAGCCTGGTGACAGATGGAGAGGAAGAAAGATGATGGAGGTTGTAGCAGATGGCCTCTGCTTTTTCAGTAAAGTAGGGAGGAAGGTCATCTGTTCAGAGTGAGGACGACGGCCTGGTTGAGAATGAAGCATGAAAAATGTAGAAAAATCTTAGAACACTTTTTTTTTTTTCTTGGAAGTGATTATACAGTTCAGAGAGGCAGAAGACACTGAGATCCTGAGGAATACAAGGCCTAAATCTGAGGTTAATGAACAAGAGTTGAGCCCACCCAGTGACAAGTTTCTCATAAATGTATCTGGCAAAGCATGGTATCTGAGGAATAAATGAGTAGCCTACAGATGGTAAGATGACTCATTTAGGTGACCTGGCATGATTTAGGGCACTATAGAAAGTGACTCTGGTGTGTTAAGAAGGAACACTTGGAAGTAACTGAGATGAAGCCTTAGGGCCTGGGGAAGGCTCCTGAAGCTGGACAAAGGGTAAAGAACCCGGATAATGGGACAGATGGAGCTCAGGACACAGGGGCCATGACAAAAGTGAAAAAAAAATGCATGAGATGAGAAGGAACTGAATAGCTAGGAGGTAAGATCGCCATAGAAGGTGAGAGGAGCTCTTAAGTATGGATTATTAAAGCTTGGTCAGTCTTAAGATGAATCTAAAGTAGTCTAGGTAAAAGGGTGACAGAAGTGTATTGATATCAAAGCCATAAGAGCTTAAGGGGTTAAGAAAATTGTATTAAATGTGTGATTTTAGACATCAATAAAGATTCTCAAATTATTGAGCTGATAAAATAATTAAGGAAGAAAAATGTAATACAAAAGCAGCAGGCGAGCGTCATTGAAGAAAGTTGCGAACAGTAGTTAGATGATTGTACCAAGGCTGTGAAGAGACCTTTCAAGGTACTATAAAATTTCAGAACAAAACATGTACCTGGGAACCAAAAACTCTAAGTTTGAAGCATGGTTTTGCCACCAATGAGCTGTTTGATTTCCCAGCTAAAACATAAGAGGATTGGACTGTGAGATTACTTTCAGTTACAGCTAATAACTGTAAACTCTAAGTTTCAGTTCTTCAGAAGTACACAGTCAAGTCAGTGAGATAAGCCACATGCCCATACAAAAAGAATTAAAAATAGAAGGGAAATTAAGTGAGGGGCTAGGCTATATCTCAGGACAAGAGCTCCATGTTAAAGTCACCAGCTTTCACTATAAAGAAATGAAGTCCCATGATTTTGGCTGTTGAACAAAAAGCAGAATCACCTAATATCACTGCCACCAAGGCATGTCTCCCCAGACAGCTTTGTGTTTGGCTAGATGTCTTACCAATGAAGCGCATGGCCAGCCCCATCCTCTGCTCTCTAAGGCTAACTAGCATAGCATGCTTCAGCAGCCTCTCACCCAAGCCCTGGTAGTTTCAAGAGATTTTAAGCAAACCCTATAGAATCTGCCTCTGCCTCCCATGCATCATACTGCATACACTTACTTGCTATCTCCCACATGTCATATTGCTTCCATTCCAATAATGTGATTATAATAGTTCAGGTAATTCATTACTTTTTCAAAACTTTGTTGAGGTATAATTAATGTTCCAAATATTACACCCATTTAATGTATACATCAGGGGTGTCCAACCTTGTGGCTTCCCTGGTCTACCTTGGAAGAAGAATTGTCTTGGGCCACACATAAAATACACTAACACTAACAATAAATAGCTGATGAGCATGTATATATAAATAATTTTATAATGCTTTAAGAAACCCTACAAATTTGTGTTGGGCTGCATTCAAAGCTGTCCTGGCTACCTATAGGCCGTGGGCCTCGGGTTGGAGAAGCTTGGTCTACATCGTGATGAATTTGGACGCATTGCCTTCTGAATAGTTCTGAAGCCAAGCCCCAGAGAGCCTGGAGTCCTGCTGATTGCAGCCTTTACTAACAGACTTCTTATGACCTACACAGTGACCACACCTAGGACAGACCCATTTCATGCATGTAATCCTGGTGTAAACAGAGTTGGTTCTCCAGTGGGCACACTGCGGGGGTCCACCGTGCTGCTAGAGGTCCATAAAAGTGTTTTAATGTTGATCTTTTTGAAAATAAGAAGAAAAATAGATATTATACTGAATCCAGCCTGGATTATATCTGTTTTTATACCATAACAGTCATAAAATACCATTTTTTTTTGTGTGTGTGTGTGTGTAGAAGATGAGACCCACTGAGGCCAAAGTGCTTAGAGACCACAAAAATTATAATACAGCCCTGTGTATAATCATTAATATAATAGCTTTCTTTTCCAACTCTTAAAATTGTCTTAGTATCAATGATAAAATTATACGGTGACTCTACATGTGAGAAGTGGGGAGGAGAGGCATGCCGGGACACAGAAACCCTCAAACCTAAAGAAAAATACAGATGAAAGCCCTTTTTGAACCAATAGGCTTGGTATACACTTATGGTCATTTTTTAACACTGTGTGAGTTTGTTCAGCTCTGAAGTCTCCTTTTTATTCTTAGAATTATTCTAAGAGAAGCCAGTTCACAATTTGGACACCCAAAAATTCTATGAGAGAAGGGGCATGGAGGTAGTGTCTCCATCCACCACTTGGCACTTGGAACAACTCTACCCCAGGAGCTCCGTCCCCCACCATCTGTTTTTTCCCCTCCCCTCCCTTCCCCCTTCTCACTCTCTGTCTCCCAGGCTGCCAAGTTTTGTTAGAGTTATTTTTGAAAACATACTGATTAGCTTTGCCACAAATTCCTGTTCCCTAACCCCTCACTGTGGCTCAGCAATCCTTCTTTTCATCTCTTGTTAACTCTGTTTACTCCTCCTCCAATGGCTTAGCATGGAGTGGAATGAGAAACAGGTTGGTCTTTCAATCACTCACTGAGCCCTGGTTGAGGACCTACCACAGCCAGGTCCTGTCATAGACCTGACCTCAAGTAGCTCACACTGTAGTGGGGAAAACAACGTGATTCACCAATTTTTTTTTTTTTACATGCCTACTATGTGGCAAGCAGGATGATGAACAGCTAAGTATTTAAAAGATGAATTTGATGTGGGCTCTGTTTCTCCCAAAGAATTTATTTTTCAAATCCATGTAAATGAGCTGCTAACAAGCCAAGTGCTGCCTCTCTTTAATTGAGGGTGGAGAGCTGATTATGCCAAATTCACCTGAGGGCAGACTACAGCTCTCCACAAAATTTTGACCCAACCTCCACAATAGACATCTCTTTGCTCTTAATTTGGACCCCCTCCCATCTGCAGACATTTGTACATTAAAACCAAAGTGAATACAAGCTTGTTTTTAAATCTTTAAAACCTTGGCCAAATATCTAGCCCCAGCATGTTGTTCCTTAGTTAGGAGCTGTCAGAATCACTTAAAAACAAAGCTGAGCAAAGTGTTAAATAAACGTACAAGGAGAGCAGAAGGGGCCATTCAAATATCACCAGGTAATCCAAATCCACTGTGGATTTGGGGAGAGCGCATCTGCAGACTCTGAGAGACCGCAATGCTGATTAGCCTTTTAATCTTCCCCCAGTAAGGATGGAAATTTTTCCTGTTACTGAGAGACACGAGGAAACCATTATTTCTTTGTAAAGACAAATATCCATTTCAGTAAGTAATTTAAAGCACACACTGTAGAGAACATGTGTGGATATTTGGCATAGAGCTGGAAGTACTAATAAAATAACTTCTATTTTGCAAGTCTTTTCTAGACTAAAAGATAAATTTAATGGGGTCTTCATTTTGGTATTTACCATATTCTAGGTAGTTACAGCTGATCAAGTGCTAGAAATAAAGTTGTATGCACACAAAACAAAGGAAAGAGGATAAGAAAAATCCACTGACACTTTTCATTCTTGCTTAGAATGTCATCAGTATTTAACTAACGCTCTTGATGTCAGCCTGGCTAATGACTCTGTCTTTCATTATTTAGATATGTTTATAACTGAACAGCCCTGAGATTGTCTCAATCATACATAGTTGGCATCAACATTCTTTGCCCCTTTAGAATTTGATAACTTATCCCAGGAAAAAATACATTTACATTTTCAAATAAACATTATTCCATGACATGTTTGTGAAGCTCAAAGTAGACTGTGCATTGATAATATTATGCAGAACTAGGAATAGTTTCACTCTAGAAACCATACATCTTGGCAGCCACCTCCCAGCCTCACATCACACTGGGCAAAGGCAAGATACATTCAGGTTTCAGATAGGGCTTTTCCGACAAAAAAAAAAAAAAATTCTGCTGTTACTCTCATGGAGCTTACTATAACTGGTGGGTAGTAGATAAATATTAAAAAGGCCAATTGTAATATTTAATTAGTGGAACCAGAGAAAACAGTAGAACCATCAGAGTGGTATATGTCATGACATAAATGAAGTACCCAGGAGGTACTCAGTAAATATCTGGCTAATGAATGAATAAATAAATATTTTCTATACCCTAAATGATCCTCAGAGCTATCATATTCTTAACCATTTTTCCCTCCTGGAAAATTGGCTTCTTCACTTACATGAGTTAACGAATGAGTATCAGAACAATCAAGTGCACTGACCCTATGACCCAGGAGGTTTCTGAGACATGGCGGACTCCCCTGTGCGTTATAGGTGGGACCTTTTACTGAAGACTTGTTATGGATCTTCATATATCACTGCTCTGAAGAGCCCCTGCCCCTCTTTAAACTATCAGTGTCCACCAGGGACTCTTCACACTGGCTTTCCAATGACCAAGTATCATTTCACAAAATTTCCTTTTCTCTCCTTTATGGCTGTTGCAATGCATCATCTTCTGGATCAAATTAAATAGTTCCTCTCTTCCCTTTGCTTTTTTACCTTTGAAATTTATATAGATTATAATTATAATTATTCCTCATCTTGGCAATGGCTTCAATGAATTAGCCATTTTCTTTAATCCACCCAGATAACTGGATTCTTCTATGGACTTAATCATCATGTTACCTTAGCCAGGAGTTCCTTTTATTGCTATTCATTTGTTTTGAAAGAATATGCCTCAAACTGAACCCTGCGATTGGGTTTTAAGGAGCAGATGTTCTCTTGGTATTCTTATGATGCAATTTTACTTATATGAGACTAAAAAATTTGTATTTTCTCCAAAATTGTGCCTAAAGTTCTGCAAAGCTTTAATTTCATTTATGGGCCTTCACTTTATTTGAGAGAGAGAGAGAATGTATGTGTGTGTATAAGGTTTATAAGATATAAGATAGAAGAGTTGCCAAATGCATTACATTTTTTAGCTAAAGAAATACGTTGGGTTTTTTTTGTTTTTGTTTTTCTGACCCAAATCAATTCTACTTTGACCCAACTATTCAACTTAAGAGCTCTTACTTGTTTATAAAATATTACTTTATAGGTAGATAGATACATAGATACAGGTAAATGATTTAATCCTGTGGAAGCAGAATGATTCCCATTTTACAGATGATGAAAATAGCCACCAGAAGAGCCCAATAGCAGGCCTAAGGAACAGATGTGGGACTCAGCCTCAGATCTGCTGACTCTCAGGCCAGTCATTTCTGCTCCAAAGCAGCTGCCTCCTCCATCCCAGCTGTTGTTTAGAGAAGCCAGTTCCAGCTTAGATACTGCCTGTATAATGAACATCATGGTAAACTCTATACTCAGTCTCAAATACCTATTGTATACTTTGTTTGATCAGATTGTCTTGCAACTATCAAAGGGAAGGGAAAATAGAAAGAAGCTCATGTTTTGCTTTGCAGAGCCCCCTGTGGAAGGCTGGTATCAGGAGCCAATGACAAGCTCATTGTTCGGAGCTTTCCCTAGTATAGTGAGCAAGACTAAATGTCACCGTGCTGTGGTGATAATAAAGCAGAACACATGACATGGAGAATACAACAATTATTTACCGGGCGGAGAGTTCCCAAATTGTGAACAGGTTGCCTTCCAAATGTTCTCTTGAAGGAAGTTGTTTAGAATAATGAATGCAAGTTATCACGGGGAGGGAAAAATGTCTTATAAATGAGGTTAAGAGTTTAGGTCTTAGCCACAAAAGCCTGGCTATAGATGCCTGGCGTGTAGTAGTACCAGGTGTCCTGGTGTCTTTGTAGTAAACAAATGTGTTCTGGAATGCCTAGGACACAAATCCAAGCCACAGTCCCTGGACCGTTGCAGTGAATTGAATCAAGACCTCGCCAGGCCCTCAATCATCGACATCCAGGTGGGAAAATGCTCCAGAGGCGAGGCTAGGAGAGGGCCCTGCAGAGAGAACCACGCAGTTACAACTAAAAGCTGTTGTGAGGATCAGACAGAGAATCCTCCCAGGTAAGCCCTGGAGAGAGGGTTCTCCTTTCTTTACAGTTGCCAGCCCTGGAGGCTGAGCCATCACACCCTCTCCTTCCTGCTCTGTATCTGCCACTTGCACCAAGATTTCCTTTGACCAGTAATGTTGTGGGTCGGAAGAGAGGCCCCAGGGCTTCCTCTTCAGGCTCCATTCCTGAAGGCAGCACACAGCGATGCTAGAGATCGGCTGGCTGTTCATAGCCTTTCAGGGCCTTGTGCAAAAGATCATACCAGAGGGAACAGACTCTATGTCATGCTCTGCTCCCGTGCTGCTCTATCAGGACCTTTCTGTAATTTAATAAATACTTACTTAATTCATAAACTTGCAAGATGTAATTGGCCAAAGTACATCAGTGGCTTAGATTGTGCCTACTCAGAGGACTTCTGTCTGGTATAATCTCGTATAAATTATCCAGATTAATTATCCTTGTTTTTAAGGCTATCTATTTATATTTAAATTTCCAGTGCAAATTAGCAAGATTTTTTTTTCTACGTAGTTGCAAAAGTGATGGGCTGTGGAGCAGGGCTGCCTGCTTTACAAATTTTTGCCCTTTCTATAGTTATTTATACAATGGGAGTATAAATACCAATCTTAAAGGGTTGTTGAGAGGACTAATGGATTGGTCCTTGAAATTAACTGATTCTAGTGATTACCACAGAGTAAGCACTCAGTGTTTTCTCTTATTATCATTGTTGTCTCATTATGCATCGGAGCTCTATGGATTCCCACGTTTCTGTGGAATGTTATCAAGAGCACTGGCAAGGCCTCTTTGTTTCTACACGTACCTCAGAGATTACAGGATGTGAGGAGATGAGCTGGCACCTGTGAACTAATAATTTATGTAAGGCTATGCAATTCTCCCAAAATCTTCCAGAGGAAGATGGTAGAACGGGAAGAAGTGATCCCTTATCTTGTCTTTCACCACTACAGAGACCGATCTGCCCAAGCCCAGTCCCAAAATGACTGAGCATTGGAGAGGGACATAAGGTCAACAGGTAGAGAAGGAGGCAGCAGAGTATCATAGTGATGACTGTGTAATCTGGGGCAAACTGCCTGAGTTTGAGCCCCATCCTCACCTTTTAATGCCTGTTATGACCTTGAGAAGTAACATAAACACTCAGTGCTTCCATTTCCCTTATCTATAAAAAGTGAGATGATGATGATCTCTAGTCACAAGGTGGTTGCAAGGATTAAAGGAGTTAATGCATGTGAATGATAGAATGCTATCTGACAGTGTAAGTTTCATTGAAGGAACTAAAAAGGGGGGTGGGGTGATAACCCAGATATAGTTAATAATAATAAGCAGCCCCCTCCAATGTCTTTTCTTGAATCCCATGTGTATTCAAGATGTGTTTATATGTCAAGTGTGTTTACCAACCTGTTTTTCTAAAATAACAATCCAACTATTTTCTAATCTTTTTTTTTTGCATATGTTTGCATTTTTCTTTACCAGGGTTTCTCAACATCGTCCTAAATTTACCTTTAAAAAAAACAACAGATGAATTTCATATGAATAGACAATTTTATATGAATAGACTCTTAGTCTGTGGAATATACCCAGATTTTTCCCTTTAGTGTCTAGAATGATAGGTAAGAAGCAGTCAAATCTATGCCTATCTCTGCAAGAGGTATGACCCAGTATTCTCCCTCTACAAGTACTGCTCTAAAGTGATGCCGGACGATTCTTGATCAATCCTTTTATGTAAGGCTATGTAATTCCTCCCCCAAATGGCCTGAAATAATGACATCAGACAGAATAACAAATATGCCCTATAATTGTTACTTAGCCCCTCTGAGCTTCACTTTTCTTCTCTATAAAATGGACATAACACCATGTACTGTTTGGCACACCATTTATAGAGTCATTGAGATCATGAATTATTATTAAAATGCTTATTGTACTGCAGTTGTTTTACTTTTCTTGGTTTCACCAAAATCAGCATTTGCCCATGGTGGTATGTTATAAAGATGAGTACTATCTTTCATGTGTGGTAAGGCAGAAAAGTTTTGAGAATAGCTGATCTTAAGGACTGACTGAACAGATTTCATGCCTCTGAGGAATTCCTACACAGATATTGTCTTTTTCACCTAAATTTTTTATATGTCCAAAAAGGCAGAGAGCTCATGGTTGAGCCTCCTGAGAAGTATACAGTGTGCTACTCTTCTGTGCCTTTGGTTTGTGCAAGAAATAGGCTGACCAGACATACTGCTTTAAATGGGACAAAAGGGGACGTTGGAATGGCGGGTTAAGTGCCAGCTTTGCAGGCCCAGAAACTGAGGATCAAATTCTGGCCCCACCCATTCAGACCCATATGCTGAGCTGGGGTGTGCTTCCCATCTGGGAGGCCCCAGTGCAGTTCTTGCCCTGCGTGGCCCCTGCCCAGCTGTGTGGAACAGAACAATGCCGAAAACTAATGATGTACAATTATGGAGTCTGCTCTGGGCCCTCCTCCTCCTCTCTGTCTCTGTCTCTTCTGTCTCTGTCAAAAATGATAAAATAAATCTTTAAATGGGACAAAAAACAAAAACAGTACTGTCCTGTTTCAAGTGTATGTATGGTCGTCAGCCTTGTCTCACTGGGCTAAATTCAAGGTGTCAGTAGGCTGACCATATGTACCATTTGAAACTAGACGGTACCATTGTTTTCTGTCCCATTTAAAACAGGACGTCTGGTCATCCTAGCAAGAAACAGAAGGCTCAGCTGTCACACAAGCTGACACAAAGGTTGACATTCTCTTATGAACGTGAAAGACTCTGACAAGGTCATTTGGCTAAATTGATGGTCATCTCTCTTTCCCATGGAAGCAAAGAAGTCTCTGTAGTCAGTGCTAAGCTTCTCCCGAAGTGGTTTTGGGTCACCTCTGACACACAGACAAATGCCTAATCAAGACCCTGGTGTCTTACAACACAGGATATGACTAAAACTATCTTAATCTAGAAAGGACAGAATATATTCTGAATCCTTTAGTAGACTACCTTATAACCAAGTACTGCCACAAGATTTCCATGCTTATCTTTATATGGGAATTTACTGCATGTTGGTATACAATGATCACATAATTCAGAGAATTTCTGGCTAGCTTTAGATAAACATGTTCTAATGTTAATAAGACAGTGATCATCATGTGTCTGCTATTGTACTCTTATTGGATTCTTTTATTAAATATAAAGACAAACTTTCTGTTTTACAATGATCAGCTACAATTGAAAAGTTTTTCACAGACCCAAATTTTAGTTTCATAATTTATTTTATAAGTCTAGAATGTTTTGACATCATAAAAATGACAATGTGGTGGAATAATGTTTTATTATATATTAATTGTCACAGGCTAATGAGGAAAGAATACAGTCACACTTAAAATATAAATGGGGTTTTGTATCAAATGAAAAGCAAATGACATCACAGCATCTGTTAGAAGCTACCAAAGGTTTTATAGTTGTTCAAACAGAGAATTCTAGTTGAATAATTAGATCATCACAGAGCACAGAGTAGTATAACATACTGAGCTCAAAGAAATGCACACAGACAGCATGATAGGTACCATCCATGTTGCTCAGGGATGCTTGTGCAGACCCACATGTGTACATCACAACTTGCAATAGTTCACAAGGACTAAGCAGTAATACACAATAAAGAATTTCTCATTAAATTCTGTTATTAAATTATTTTTTAGTATTAATCTTTGGGTGAACTGCTAAATGGATGGGTCCATTAAAACAATGGATTGTGGCCTGCATTCGTTATTTTTTTAAAACAGAAAAATGGCTACAGTGATAACTAGGATTTAAGAAATGGCACTTCAGGCTCAATATTACAAATATACACACTGACAGAAAATGAATCAAATGCCAATGTTTTTTTATTACATGTGTATTTTTTATAATTAAGCACAGATAGATCATTTAATTCAGCAAAACAACATTGTATGCCACATTAAATTATTGTGAATAGTTTTGGCCAACTATTTTTACTTGTATATGTTAAAAGATAACCTGAGGCATGTTAAAGATTTCAAGGGTTTATTTGAGCATTTCTCCATTCAAATTGAACACTGCCAAACCTGAAGGGGTTAGGAATACTCCACTGACAAGAGCCAGGGAGAGACACGTATAGAGAAAGTGCAAGATCAAAGAAAGGAAATTATTTGATTGCTATAGCTTAAAGCCTAGTTGGTTTCTTGTGATTGGTTGTCCTTGGTATTTTGATTTTGTAAGCTTGAGACATATACAGGCTTAGGCTTTAGTTTACTTATGTAGGCCGCCATAGTAGTATTAGAACCACCCAATCTAATGGTCTCTGTGCTTAATTAATTTAACACATAAAATAGAAAGTTTTATTTCTTTTTTTTAAAGATTTATTTTGATTGTTTTTGACAGAGAGATACAAAGAGAGAGAAGGGGGAGCACCCAAAGCAGTCTCCATAGTTGCACATCATTGTTTTTTCCACATAGTTTTATTCCACAGGTAGGTGGGGCTGCACAGGGCAGGAACTGGGCCGGGATCTCACCCCAGTGAGAACTGAACTGGGGGCACTCCCCAGTTCAGCATATGGGGCCGTGCAGCCGGGATTCAACCCTCGGTCCCTGGGGCTACAAAGTGAGCGCTTAACCCACTGAGCCATCCTGACTTCCCCTATTTCTTTTTTAAATAAGATAAATTATAAGCATGTCTGCACATACTTAGGTAAAATAAAATTTAAAATAATTTAAGACAGCACTGAAAGGTTATAATTTTTCTTCCAAAAGTTTTCTTTATTCAAATATTACATAAGAATTTTTAAAATGAATAAAGGTTTTGCTAGCAGAATTTAACATTGATGAAATGCCTTTCAGAGATATATAATTAGGTATTACTTTTCTCATTTAAAAAATAAAAGTACCGTAGGGAAAGCAGGGATGGCTCAGAGGGTTAAGCGCTCACTTTGCAGCCCCAGGGACCAAGGATTGAATCCCGCCCCCGGCCTGTGTGGATCCATATGCTGAACAGGGGAGTGCCCTCAGTTCAGTTCTCACTGGAATGAGACCCCGACCCATTTTCTGCCCTATGCAGCCCCACGCCCCCCTGTGGAATGAAACCATGTAGAAAAACCAATGACGTGTAACTATGGAGACTGTTCTGGGCCCTCCCCCTTCTCTCTGTCTCTGTATTTCTCTCTCTCTCCCTCTGTCAAAAACAATAAAAAATAAATCTTTAAAAAAAATAAAATAAAAGTACATATTTCAAAAGAAGAAATAATTTGTCCAAAGTTATATAGTCACCAACTAGCAGAATAAGAATTCGAAGTAAGCTATATATGCATGGTTGCAATTTTTATTCTTTTCTTAAAACAATAAATGCCTTAAGTTTTGAGCCAGAAAAAGATGGAGAAACAGTTAACAAAAATAATGAGTTTGGATTTAGAACAGTTGACCAATAGTCCTTATTCTTTGATGGTAATTATACAATAGGTCCAAAAATCTGAAGAAGATACTTTAATCATTATGATAAAAAAAGGAACTTGCAAAGTATAAAAAGCATTCCATACTAGCTCAGAAGTAGTCATACAAACTGAAAGTTCTTTAGCAACTATTGCATGAATATCACACATCCCCTACTTTTACCATGACACCAATATTCACTAGTAACAAATGGTATTTATAGAAAATGCTACCGCTTTGCTGCTCCTCTGCTCTCCTCTTCTTTTTCTTCTTTCTCCTACTTCATCCTGCTGTTTCTCCTCCCCCTTTCCCCTTCCTCCTCCTCTTCTTCTTCCTCCACCTTCTCCTTCTTCCTTACTTTGCTCTATTCCTTTCTCCCACTTCATATCACCTAATGTCATTGCCCACCTCCAGGGACGTTTCTCCTGTGTTGCTCTTCTAAGTAGGAAATGTTGCCTTCATAGAGTGGCTTAGAGTGATTCCATTACCCAGGGAAAGAGAAAAAAAGTTTATTTTATCTGGGGTAAATTATGATGTTCCAATACCTGAGAATCCAAAATTCTTTAGCACTGAAAGATAGCATTTGCTGGAGGGAATGAATATATCAGAAAAGTATAAGACCTTTTCAAATAAAAGCAAAACAAATATTTATTGAGCACCTACCAATACAGTAGTAAGTAAAAAATGAATACAAGGATAGGGCAGGTCTTGCTATCAGATTGAGCATACAAAATTTTAAATTGTAACACAAGGTAATTAATTGGTTAAGGCAATTAGAGAAAAAAATTTTTAAAGGCGATAGAAAATTAATATGCAAGAAATAATGAAGACTAATCTTATAAAGCTGAGAGAAGGTAGAGATCTTGAAATTTTATAAAGATTTGCATAGTTGGAAATGTGAAAATAAAATAGGTTTATTATTGGATTAAAGTGGTAAATTATTCTGATCAATTCTCTATATAATTAGACAAATCAATAAGAAAATGTTTTTAAAAAGCCCAAATCACTAAGCTATCCATTTGGAGAAAAAGTATAGTAATATCAGGAGTATTAGAAATAGTATTATTGGTAACAGTAGAAAGAATAGCAGTTACGGTGGTAGTTACCGCTCACAGAAAGCCTACTACATCTACATGTCAAGAACTGTAAATATTGCTGCAGACTCACCATGAATCTAAAAGATTAAAGGTTACAGGTCATGAGTGGTAATTATAAATTATTTATTTTTTTCTTAACTATTGGATTCCATCTCTTACATTTAAATCTGCATTAACCTAAGTCTAAGAAATTGTTGAGATGTAATTTGTATAAAAAGAAAAGTTATTTCAGTGCAAGGCAACATGAAAAAGTTATTTTTACACATATGTTTCCAGTTTTGCTGCTTAATTTTGGAAAGAGGTAATTTTATGTCAAAATTAGGCCGAGTAAAAAATGCATATACAGCACTCTTCATTTTCATTATCTGGAGTAGTTCAAAAGGCTAAAAAAATGAAACTATTTTCAAAGAAAGAAATGCATGTTTAGGTAATTACAAATAACAGACGCATCTGGCTATCTTAATTGTTTGGGAATGTCTCAATTAGTGGAGAACATTTTCATGATGACTTGGAGACAGTGAAAATTTTTCACAGCAGATTGGATTCAATACTGAGAGACTATAGATGCAGCTCACCCTGAAGTCTATTCCTACAGAATCCATTCAAAGATCTCTATCTTTTGGACTTTATCTGCCCATAAAGAAAATATAAATGTGATTTTTTGTTCTGCTTTTTAATTTCTGCAGCTTCATGGTTGGTCTGAAGAGGAGGCAGGACTGCTGATGTTGTAAACACACATTTGCATGTCATCCTCATATTCTTCATCTTGACCCCAGTTTCATATCTTCACAGAATTTGCCTCCTAACTGAAATTTGAACCTTAGGCCTCACTAAAATTTGACTCCCAGGCTTACTCATTAATTTGAGTTTGCTCCTTGAAAAGCTTGGTATGATCCAAAAATATAGGCACCTCCTCAATCTGGTTTAGGACTGATGGTTTTGGGATACTTAAAAAAATTCATACTGGAGTACCCCTGGTCAGTTACTCAGCACCATTGCTTGTCCTAGACCTGCCAACATAGGGTTGATCCCATACCCTAGTGTGCTTCTACTAGATCAGTTTAAATCCAGATCCTGCCCTATTCTGAGTTTTACTTCTTTAATTATTTTACTTATGTATTTTAAACAGATTTGTTGGTTTCAAAATAGTACATGAGCAATTATAATGACCAACACATTGATGACTTTTACTCCCAAAGTTCCTCCCTGGGTGAAAACCCTCTATTCAACTCCCTTACTCTATAGGTTATTAATATAGATTAAAAGAGATGCATTCATCCATTATAGGAGCAATAGCCAAGGCAAATGTTTATAAGTGCTTCAAGAGTAATTGTTCCTGATTTGACAAACACTCTCAAGCCAGAAGAAACTTTTCATAATTCCTAGAGAAGAAATTATGAGCTATCAAAGCTCACTAATGCTTTGCTTAACAATGACCTTTACATACAAAACATGATCTGGGTTAAATCCCATAGATCAGGGATCCCCAATCCCCAGGGCCATGGACCAATAGT